>JBBPQC010000505.1:0-18236 GCA_038092295.1 Leccinum arenicola
ACGGGCGTCCATATTCTCGTTTCAAGGCTTACGAGGCGGTCGGGAATGAGGAAGAGCGACCTCACTTCGGTCGGAAAAACTCAAACAATTCTGATTCAGACTCTTATTCTGAAATCTTGGACCCTGACGATCCTCGTGTCACCAAAATTACGAAGCGTTGCCTCGACGACTACGGTGTTGAAAGACGAAATGCTCTTAGACAGATGGGTTACCGCCAACGCAGAAAGGAGCAACAGAAAATTCGTATCGAGTTCAATGTCACTTGTGAGTTCAGAACCACTCGCATCGCGAGCTCGGATGGACGAGGGTGTTGCAGCTATTTTGAAGCGTCACCAGCACCTGCTCAAACTCGTTCGTGCCCTGATGACTTTCGGTACACCATCCCACCGCATAGAATCGCAGCCTCTGGCCGCAGCTCGCATCCTGGAAATCAACGCCGAGTTCATCCATTTACCCAGCGTCATCATGTGTTGCTTCGGGGATGACGATACCACGACGTCCGAAACACACTTTGTCAAATGCTCAGGCGGTCTTGCCCTCGGAAACCTCCACGGAGTGCATCTTGTTTACCGGGCCGTTTCGCATGATGGAATCAGCGCTAGAAAGGCGACTCAGCAATCAGAAAAGTTGCTTTCCGCGCCGCCACTGTACTCCATCTGGTTCCGATGAGCACTGAGTTTCTTCTTGTCGGTGCTGATCTGTCCATTGGCGTTTGGTGGCTCCTTCCTGGACATGTGGATCTCAGGCGCTGGGGCTTTCTTCCTGTGCTACCTTCAGCTCAACGTCGCAGCGAAGTCGGCCATGTATAGCAACGTCTTTGAGTGCGTGGTTCTTCATTTGCTCCCCAAACACGTGCTCAAGGCATTTGGATAGAATAACCACCGCAATTTTCATGTCCTTCACAGCTCGAGGGCCGAGCAGCATTCGCAGTCAGATATTTTGTTATGAGGCTATTTCATCCGCTGGTATCATTGGTATCCTTCCCGGGTTCCTCATCCGTGAGTTAATGATGCTAATGTGCTACATCTAGCTAATGTCGAAGACAGTGACGAGCTCCCTTGAGTTGGCATCAAAGAACATCGTCTGCGGTAGTGTCAAGATGGTGTATGCGCTCATATATACTCTGTTCCTGGGTTTCGGTTTGCAAATCGGCTCAGACCTGTATTTTCTCTTCGACCCTACAGCTCGACATCATCTTGAGACACTAGCAACCAGGATTAGGCTGAAGTATTGGAAGTGCTGGAGCTATACGCACGCGCAGAAGTCGAGTACCTATGTACGTGAGGGTTTTCTACTGGGAAAGTACATGTTGAACGGCTGTTACAGCTATTCCCATCCTACAGAAACACGCTGAATTATTGGTTGACCGCCACGCGTACTTTGCAGCGCTCGAGACGCCACCGGATGAGTTGGGGGATGACTTCTCCACCTCATGGACCCATGAATTCCTCTCTGTGGTCGTTTGGCCATCTTACAAAGGTAATGGATTCTCTGATGCGATACAGGCTGATCTGACGTTTGGCTGAAAGGGTCGGTACCTCTGGGATTTGCAAAGGGATTGGGAATTTGAGTTGATTGAGCAGGCTCCTCCAAGTGAAAAGTACGTGTTGTTCCATTTACACTGTGTGTTACTCATCGCGATTGACAGACCTGAACTTGTCCAACTCATGGAAGAGTTCTATCTTTCGCGCCTTCAGCAATTACATCCAGGTCGGTTATGGCACTCATTCCCACTCGTTCACCTTAGTTTATCTTCTGTGCTCAAAGGACACGAGGACACTTATCAGTCGTATTCCTCATTCACAACAAGGTACAAACCAGCGGCTGAGTACGAGCCGCTACTTGTGAGCTCTTCGGGTCTCGCGTACGAAGTCGCAAGACATCTCTGTCGAGTTCGAGAGTTCGGAGGGCTCTCAATCGGTGGTGGTGGCGGTGGCAGAGACGGTTGGAAGTCGTTGAGCAAGTACGGTCGAAAGGTTTACATCGGAGGCACGCAAGAGGGCGAGGTCACGGAGGGTGTCGCTGAGCGGGAGGGGTTCTGACTTTGAGGACGACATGACTGTGGAACATCAACCATCAGTGCGGGCTACCCCTTTCTTGTATGGAATCCACATCCTCAGAGCCAGCTGTGGACGAGAAGTCTACTGCTCATGCACGAACTTCGACACACCTCGCGTTTGACTCTCCAGACGCAGACATTGTGCTCGTCTCGCGCGATCCAGTTCGCTCCCAACACACGTTCACACTCAAGTTCATACTCAAAACCACGCCTGGCTGGTTCCGCTCCCCCTTTTCTCTCTCCCTCAACCATCTCCGTCCACGTCGGATTCTGCGGACGGCGGAAGTCGGCCCGCTCTGATCCCGAGGCGATCCACCTGTCCGAAGACTCGACCACGCTCGAGCTGCTGTTCCGGATGATCAGAGGAATGGACCAGACACTCTTCCCTTCTGGCCGCCAACAAAGGCGTTGATCTCGTTGCAGCCACATCTCATCTTGTATCAGTCAGGGAGTATGTGGTGTGGACTGATACATCGTTTTTTCTCTGAGTCCGTTTTCTTGTTTGTTGTCAGCAAGATGCTTCGTGGCTTCGACAGTTACGAGAAGGACATCGGAAGAACACACCCCTTCGGTATGAAAGGGGGCGAGCCTCGAAAGCGTGGCGCAAGTACTCCCTTGACTAATTATGAAACGACGCGCTGGATGGGAGAGATTTCGATTGGCACTCCTGCCAAGACTTTCACAGGTACCGTCTCCCTGCACCTCACCGATACATATGTATATCATGAACTCTGTCACAGTCGAAATCGACACAGTTCCCAAGTGTCCTCCGCTGCCAAAATAGAGGCAGCAGCATCCACACTCTGCGGGTTTACCAGGGACGTGGGGATGGTCGAGTGTATGGACCAGTGCCTCCGCTGCGTATCAGCAAGCCAGAACCGTCGTTGACGAGCAAGTGAAGCACTTCCCCAGGAATGAACAAGTCAGCGAGTGGGGTGAAGGCATCCTCGAGTATGCAAAGACGGCTCAGCTGGATAAACTTGGTGTGCAAAAACGGTGGTGATCCACGAGTACTCTTTGACCACCAACAGGCCAGGACTTCAAGAGAGTCGGATTATCCACCATCAATGACATATTAGAAGTCGTCGCTCCTCCGATTTCGGAGCACGAGGTTATTCAAGTCTGGCTTAGCCATGACATGCATGGATATGATGGCGTCGAGACCCTCGTATATCGCTCCCTCGCACGAGTAAGTCATCGCCCTTCATCATCCATTTTCGTGCACCTACTTCGTTTCGTAGATCATGGAACAAGTCAAAGGTGGCGACCTTATTGTAAAGCGCGGCGAAGAGTCCAGACCAAAGGATTGCCAGTGCACTTTAATTAATTAATGTACAGGCCCTTCGAGCTCCAACGGGCAATCGCTTCCTACCAATTTACTTGCAGGGGACTGGCCATCCAGCCACTGTCCTCATTCGACGTGGTCGACGCGCTGCTGTTCGCGGCCGAAAAGTATGACATGCCGGGTCTCCTATGTCGATGGTGCGCATCTCAGTGCTGACGCCGCCGCTCGCGGACCAGCCTCTACGGCTGTACGCGGCTGCGTCGCGGTGTGGGCGGGCGGAGGAGGCCAAGGTAGCGTCGGAGCGGACGCTGTCGACGGACTTGTGGCACGAGGACAACTGGGAGATGCTGAAGAAGATCGGGGTGCGGTCTGCGCTGGCATAGGTCGAGGCGAGAGGAGCTGCAGAGGAAGCTGAACGAGGGCCCGTCCGTGTTGTCGTATTGCTGGCGTCACGCGGGGAGAGAGCTCAAGTGCCGCCTGGTCACGGAGATGGAGAGTGGACTAATTGAGTGGGCAGAGGCCAAGGCGTATTGGGAGACCCAATGTCCGCGCGCTGACTGTGCGATTTTTCAGTTTGACAAGACGCAGACGATGCGGTCCATTCGGGAGTGTATCGCACCAAAAACGACGAAACTTTCTGCCATTAGATACGCAAAGTGTTGTAATTGACCTTTGATTTTCTTTTTCAATGATGCACTCTCGTTGCCTTAGTTCGCGCTCGTTTTTCAGCCGTTCTATCCTTTACGTCCGACGTCCCTCGTTCGCGCACCGCCGAGGAGGCCGTCACAAATATCCTGTATAACACTCCACCTCCCAACTTGCAGCCCTACAAAAAGTGTGGATAAATCCTGCTCTCCCAGATGCTGACCCGCTGACGAGGTCGTTCCAGACACATCCTCAACTGTCTCGTCCAGAACGAACCGGGTGTCTTATCACGCGTATCCAGCATCCTCGCCGGCCGTGGCTTCAACATCGACTCTCTCGTCGTCTGCCGCACCGAGATCCGCGACCTGAGTCGCATGTCGATCGTCATCAGCGGCCAGGACAGCGTCGTCGGACAAGCTCGCCGTCAACTCGGGGATCTCGTTCGTCTCTTCTCCTGCTCTCTCTCGTACAACCCACTCACTCTCAAATAGGTCCGCGTCTGGGCTGTACTCGACTACACCGACACCCGCGTCATCTCGCGCGAGCTCCTCCTCGTCAAACTCTCCATCCTTGGCCCAGAGTACCTCGAAGACCAGTTCGTCGGCGGTCCCTCGCACGAAGCCCGTCGTGGCCACCCGCCGCCTCAGCCTCTCACTCCAAAGCGGAACGCGAAGCTGCCCTAGCACACAACTTTGAGCAAGGCGGGCACCCAGAAACATCCGCTTCCGCATAGTCCCCTCCCCACTCCCGTTGACAGCCTCAGAGGCCCTCCGCCTCAAACACCAGTACCTCCATCCATATCCGTGCTCGCGAAGCAATTTGGGGCCAAAAATCGTCGATGTGAGCGATGACAGCGTCATCGTCGAGTTGACGGTCAAGACGAATCGTGTGGTTGCGTTCTTGAATCTGGTGAAGCCGTCTGGGATTTTGGAGAGTGCTAGGACGGGTGCGCTTTTTCTTTTTTTCTGTTCTTGGGAGTGTGACGCGCTGAATGCATTGGTAGGTCTGATGGCGATGCCGCGTACGCCGATCGCAAGGTCGGGAGACGATGCTGACGATATCTCGGAAGAGGGTGGTGCGGTGGACGCTACCTTGCTCCCTCTGGGCTAGTGATGAGCATGCGTACGATTGTTCCTTTGCGCATATACGGTCTGTTTTTGGTAGAGTTCGGATGATTCACATCTGGATGTTGCTCCCCCCTTCGTCTCACAATCATTGTATAGTCAAGGGTAGAGGCACAGTGAACGCCTTGTTCAACCGAACTTTGCCGATAGTACGTGTCTTTTTGTATGCTGCATAAGCTTCTGCACGGGTAAAACCTGTAAGTTCCTCACGAATGGTATGCTCTGTAGGCTGACATTCGTTTGCTTTGTCTGTTTCTGCAGTCACAAGCAAAACAAATTCAATCTTCTCCGCGAGCAATATGAAGGTTATAGCAAGCTGCGCGTGGACGTAATGAGCTCTCTAGGTCCTTCGCACTCTCCCAAAGATGGTAGACTCGTTGAGAGTGCCGCCTCCATCGAGGTCCGCTCCCGGATAGTATGGGACAAAATCATGGGCCTTATTGGATATCTTGACCTTGATCCCCAATCGAGCTCTTGACATCATCCTTGATACCTTGCAGCCGCTATCTTGATACTCGAAGGGTTTGTTTCGCTCGAGGAGTCATATCACCATGTGCGTCGATTCTGTTTGCGTTGTACGATCAACACTTCATTCCCAACATGTAGCTATCACCTTCTGATGAAGATATGGATTCGTACCACAAAAATTACGTGGACCAGGTCCAGCAAAAGATCGCAGACGCCAAGGTCACCCAATTAGCGATGACGGCTCCCCTAGAATCGACGAACTCTGGTCCCAAAGTCCGTCCACAGCCCGGAGAGGAAACAAATAAAACACTGGATCACAAGCCTCCCAAACAGAAGGCGACTCCTGTTACCGCCTTGCTTTCTGTTGGCGCTTTACGTCCCGCTTTTGCAATCTTGGCCAAATTCCCGTGGTTCGTAGACGCTCATGTCGAGCTCGCGGATTTGGTGCTTTGCATTCTCAGGCATTCCATTTCACCGCTCTACGACGCGGTTTTTGTTCTCAAGGAACGGAATCCCAGCTTCACTCAACCTCGTGCTCGATATGGGTCAAGCGGCGTCCTTCTCCCCCCATTCGGAAACCACAGCTGACATCAATTGCTCCGACGCCTCCCAGCACAGCTACGACAGGGTTCGTTTTCTTTTCCCCCCACTGGCCGGAGAGGGTTCCATTGTCTACGATATCGTTCTTTGACGAGCTTTGTTGGCCTTCACATATCGCGTGATCCTTCGTTCGTATCGAAAATAACGCGTTTAGGGAGGTCGCAATTGATGTCCACGGTAAACCCATAAATTTTGTGGTCGGCCGATGTATTTATCTTCCTTACAGGTTCCCCTTGATCCCATCACAAAGAAGCCCACTGGGGAGCCTTGAATCCCGTTCGCGTGTTCTGGTTCAAGCTCTTGCGACTATATTTCATACCTTCCCTAACTCTCATTCGACGCAACGCTGTTTGCACTGTTGAGATTTGGAACATCATCCGACAGTATGATACGACGGTTCGGTGAAAACTTTATGGGGAATGGAGGACGAGTACATATGGCTCGCATCCGGAGCTCCGCATACGTCTGCAAGCTGACCGGGAATCAAAAGGAATTTTGCGACGCTTATCACACCAGACTATTGATGCACCATCTGGCACGGTTGCGAAATTAGTCCATTCTAATCCGTATGTCTTTTTCGCCAATGCGGTCAACCAAATTATGGCGTACGACAATCTGGCGGGAGTGGTTATCCAGGCACTTCGATATGTAACCAACATGGGGTTTGATGTATTGGTCTACTACGTCATTCTCGACGCGCTCTCGAATCCGTACAAGAATCATGATGGTGTTGACATCTCGAATTGGTCGCAAAGTAGGTTCGGTTGTGTCATTTCGTACATATTGTTGACAACAATAGGTCTCGCGTCGTTCACCGGCATGCTCTTCCGTCGATACAGTGCTGATTTGTCTCCACTGCTGAAGTACGTTGTGCACCAGCTGTACGACGGACAAACGACGGAAATAGTAGTCCTTCGTGAGCTCATCTGGAAAACGGCTGGCATCGAGCCTCTTCCAAGTCTGTCGGATTCACAAATTACTGTGATGGCTGGTGGTCCGGCTCTGCGCACCGAAGCGATCGCTTCCATTCCACAACTCGAGGAGCTCGATTAGATCTTGGCGATGCAGTACTCAAAGGTCCTCATCGACTGGGCAGGACTCTATTGGACACATCTTTGGCATTGCCCCTGCTTATTCAGGTAGCACAGCAGCGTCAGTCCTGCGTCTTCAAGGCTCCCGACACCCATCTCAAGTCGCTCGCGAGTCTGTTCGATACCGTAGGTTGCGCGTCATGTCGTCCTCGCATCTTGGTCTCGAAGTCGCTTGCCCAATTCAGACCCACCATTGTTGTTGCCCGGTTTGCAACTCGTGGACGACCTCGCAGAACTGCAGCCAAATTGGGTGGTCGAGAACGATCAGGCGATCGATGCTATAATCGAGATTTGGAGATCAGAGCCGTTGCAACCTGAGCAAACGATTACCATGCCTCACGCTATCCACAGACAATCCGTCATGCTGTCAATCTCTCAAAAGGTGCTCAAGAAAATGCCAAGGATCGACTTGTTGTTTGAGATTGTTGCGGTCTACACTCGTAACCTGCCCACGGACCTCACTCGACCAACGTAGTTCCTCTACTATCATGTCGCTCTGAACGAGGATTTGTTCTACCGCCGGAACATCCTTGCTCGGTTCCTCGTGTGGTTCGAAGACCAATCTGCACCCTGGGGAACGAAGACATTCTTCCTGCGCTTCATTGTCACGCCAATCATTCTTGTTCAGGCTGATAAACCGAATAAAGGTGGCCTCATCGATGTATATTTCGTATCCTCTATCCACCGGATCATCTGGCAGCCTATGATCGACGTTTCCATGTTTGCAGATGCGGACGATATGTTCAAGATTGAGCTCTTGCACCTGACCGCGGTCCTAGTGCATCGTTTCCCGGAGCTTTTGGAGGACGTCAAGAAGGATATCATTCGTTGCGCTTGGCATTACATTACTTCCGAGGACGCAGTCGTCAAACAAACTGCATACCTCTTGGCTGCCCGATTCTTCGAGGCGTTCGACACCCCACAGAAGTTTATCCTTCGCGCTTGGACTGGCCTACTTCGTCCTTCGCATACTGAGGGAAAACTACTCATCAAACAGGCCCTGGATATCCTGGCTCCTGTGCTTCCCCGGTCTGGAGCAGACGATGTTCCGGCACAGCGTCGGTAGAGTCCCGCGGCCTGTTCATCGACATCTCGCAAGTCATTTTCGACTGGGAACAAAACATTCAGGATACCAAACCTCAGTCCGTCGTCAGCCCATGGGTTACACCCTTGTCCGAGAAAGCATCGTGAGCTTCCTTGTTCGCTTGGGAACTGCTACCTTGGAACCTTCAGTCAAGACCACCCTTGTTCCTCGAGCGCTGCCACTGTTGCAACAAATGGTTGCATCATCTGGTTGGTCCGACGTTACAGTGAAATCGAATTACTTTACGAGGGCACTCGAGCAGGTATGTCTTATGCCATGGCAATGTCATCTCGATCCTGACGATTCCTGGAAGATTGATCTAGATTTGGAGCCCCAGCTCGTTCAGGCCCTCGACGCAGCCAAAGTCCTACAGGTAGTTGCCGCTGACAAGGATGACGACTGGTATATTGCGAATGCCACCCTCCTCATGCTGAAGTCAGTTGTGCAAGTCTCTGCCGAGCGCATCCAACCCTTCTCTGTGTCTCTCTTGCGACTCTTCACGAAGCTTGCTAAGGATCATGTTAACTCGGCCCCCCGGGGAGAAAGACCGAACGGGTTCGAGAACGGAGTTCGACTGATCACGTTGATCATTGAGATATGCAAGGCCACCTTGCCGTATCTCGGCGAACAGCGCAAGGCCTTCTTGGGCGCATTCACGGCAATCGCGGAGAAGTCGAAGAGTACATAGCTATGCGACTACATGCTCAAGGTTATGAGGGAGTGGGCGTTGGCCAGAAATGAAGCCTACCCTACCATGAAGGACAAGTCAAATGTATTGCAAAAAATGGCCGGATTCGAAGCCCGTGCAGAAGCAGCCCGTGCAGAGGCAGCTCATGCAGAGGCACTCCGTGAAGAGGCAGCCCGTGCAGAGGCGCTCTACAATGACTATCTGGAATTGATCTACGACATCTATACCGAACCATCTTTACGGAGAAGTGACCTGACATCCCGATTAGAACAATGTTTTTTGATTGGCAGTCGCGCGCGAGACGTGAATCTTCGGGAACGCTTCGTCGATATGCTGGACGCTAACATTCCCCGCTCTCCTTCGAGTACACCGTCTCGCATATATCCTTGCAGTTCAGAGCTGGGAGCCACTCGCGGACCATTACTGGATCGCCGTCGCCCTGCATCTTCTCCTCGGCTCTTCGAATGGAGAAGTACCCCTCATTCCAGAGAGAAATTTCACCCTCGAATCTGGCATGGGATATCTCACTGGTCGCCCCAATGCCATATTTATTGTACGGCCAATGCAACGTCTGGCGTTCCTTGACCCGCTAGCTGCCCATGATATGTGGATTTCGGCGTTTTCCAGGAAGCATGACTTGCTGGACGTGTGTTTCAGCTCCTTGAACAAGATATACATGCTGCCCAACATTGAAATACCCGAGGCCTTCCTTAAGCTCCGGGAGCAAGCGCGCTGCCACTACCAGAAACCAAACGACTTACAAGCTGGTCTCGAGGTGATCAACAATACCAATCTGATGTACTTCTCCAGCGCACAAAAGGCGGAGTTCTTTACATCGAAGGGCATGTTCCATGCAAGGAGCGGGCGTTCCGAAGATGCAAGCCAGGCGTTCGGTCAAGCCGTACAGATGGACATGACTCAAGCCAAGGCATGGGCGGAGTGGGGCCGTGACAATGACCGGACGTACAGGGAGATTCCCAACGACATGACCTACGCTGCTAATGCCGTCAGCTGCTACCTCCAAGCTGCCGGGCAGTACAAGAATGGCAAGACTCGGTCGCTCCTCACTCGTGTTTTTTGGCTACTCAGCGTCGACGATGGGAGCTTTACGATCTCGTGCGCGTTCGATACCTACAAAGGAGAGGCGGCATTCTGGTATTGGATATCATCGATTCCTCAGCTCTGCCTATCAATCAACCAACGGGAAGTGGATCAAGGTCGCTATATCCTTCTCAACTTGGCCAAACTGTATCCTCAGGCACGTCATACTGATGCTTTGACATCACTGCGACTAATCCTTTCATAGGCACTGTTTTTCCCTCTCCGAACGACGAGAGATGATATGGCTTTCGTCAAGAAGCAGGCGGCCGCAGCCGCAGCCGCTCGAGCCGTGCAGGCCAGCCATGGAATCGCAGTCAACGGCATCAAACGTGTGGACAGCGAGATGTCCCTGCATGACGCGGCCTCTGAAGTTGCCAGAGACATCATCAAACGGGAGAATTCCGCTGCAGAGGTCAGTGGGAACGAACATGTGCCTACTGCTCATCACCTGGCCAGCATTTAGCCGCGGATGTCCAACCCACACTTGCTGCTCGTCAGGGATGGGAGCATGTCGATGAGGTCGTACAAATACTCAAGACCGCTTTCCCACTTCTTATCCTCAGTATGGAGACGATGGTCGACCAGATCCTCCAACGATCCGAGGCGCCGCCTGAGGAAGAGATCTACCGACTGATAAGTATGCTCCTACAACCAGCCATAGTTGATCGAGGATCACTAATCAAGACCTAGAAAATGGCTTTATTGATGCAAGAGAAGAAACGCGTTGCCAACGAAGAAGCTGAGAAGCGATCGAAGGCTCGCCTATCAGCAAAACGTGATCCTGCCTCCACATCGCGTATGGATTCACCGAGTGGCGCCAATACACCTCGCGATAACTCCGAACAAAAGCCATCGTTGGTGCAGGGCAACGAGGATAATGCAACGGAAGTTAGAATGGAAACCGTCGCCCCAGCATCAGAGGTTCGTAGATTATACGACATTGAATTGTTCGGCGCGATGACTGTAAATTTCAGAGTCCTTGGATTCCTGAACTGGAAGCACTTTTTGACGATGTTCGAAAGATCGCGAAGAGCAGTGCGATTGACGTGATTGACCCGGTAAGTCTTGTGTAGTCGAATAATGTTGAGCTAAATGAAACCCCCACGCCTTCAAGTCCTGGTTTTTATCTGACGTTCTGGCAATTTTCCACCGGCTGCCAGGTACAATGAAGAGGGAGCTGCCTTACGCACCCTTAGTCGACAAGAAGATTCCAAGTACGTTGCTGCCGATATCGCTCGTCTGACCGCGCGAAGAGGCTTACGGCCAGCTCACATAGAATAAAACGTGATTGATGTAACGCGTTTGTCAACACATTAGCCCAACAAGAGCTGAAGGAACAGACAGCTTCAAGGGTGTTCACTTCGAAGCGTTTAGCGCGAGAGAAGCAGCACTGGTGAGTTTGCATCATCCCCGGCACTTCAAGTGGCTTATGACCTACGAAGACGAAGTCGAGAACCGGTACGCAGTTCTGGCATCTGGCATTATCATTATTGAACACTGCATCCAGCCACGCTGTTTGTTATCACCCATGGACGCTGACTATTGCGCGCAAATAATCAAAGTCATACACACTCAAGGGATCCTTGGCTTCCCCACACTGATGTGTCATGACAAGGTGGGTATCATGTTTTTACTCGATACTGTTACTGATTATATACGGAACCCAGCTGCTTGGAGATCACGTCAAAACTGTCATTTTCTCTTGCAGCGAATATGAGGCAAAGAACTACGGTACGATATATTTGTCCGTTGGATATTGCTGTTTTGTGAAGTCAACATCGGGCGACAGGGCACTTTTTGTTGGGGATTCTCACAGATCCCTGGAAGTGGGCACAAGACGAGCACCTCTTCGCGCAAGAAAACCGTATGAAGATCGGTGGAAGAACTGTTTTCCTTCCAGGCTTTGAGCCGCGTTGGACCAACAAGATACTTAGCAGGGCGTGAGCAAGCTTGCTTTGATCTCTAGGGTGTGTTCTGATAGATCAAGAATGACTTTCGTGGACCCGGCTTTTTCTATAAAATAGCCCAGTCGACTGTCTTCTCATCTTATCCCCATCCACCCACGTCTACAGAGGGCTGTCTCCTCACATTCTCTCTATACCGTCCCTCTGAACCACCCTGCAGCGTTCATACGTCATGTCCAACCAAAATCCTATCCAACCCACTGCCCCGCCTCCTCCTCAATCCCAACTGCCACTCGCCCCGCTGCCTGGTTCGAGTGCCTATGCCAATCTTGAGCGACAGATCATGAAAAGCACCTTTGTGTCCGTGCAGGAACCGCGTTCAGGCGTGAAGGACCACCCGAGGTTGGGGGAGCTCGTCGAAAGGTGGACGAAGGCAATAGAGGTCTACGAGGCTCAGATTGCAGCGTACGGCCCTCGTGTCGGCTTCGAAGTTGTCCGGAACAATATCCAATCACGCTTCGATCGAACGCTAACCTACTGGCGCCTGTTCCGTATCATGGATCTCCCTTCAGAAATCATCATCTCCAATATCTTCCACCTCGTCGTGTGGTCTTCGAGCCACCCTCTGGAAGGTGTAAAACAACGCCTGTACCTAACCTGGGTTTGCAAAGCTTGGCGGTGCCTAATGACCGCGGACCCAATCATCTGGAATGGGATCTGGTTTCATGATGCTCCTCCGTATGGTAGATCTTGGGAGTGGTTCGAACGAGCAGGATCGGCTCGCTTGGACATACGACTCGACGAGGTCGATCCTAAAATGACCAAAATACAAGACCCTCTGCCAAAGTTCACTACTACCGAGCTGATGTCAGACGTACTCGACAGACTCTTCACCAAACTCCCCCATATTCGTATGCTCGTTGTAATCGTCAACTCCTGGCCTCCCGCACTTACCGTCACATCCAGAAACTACAAGCCGCTGGCAACGCAAGAATACCCATCAACATCGAGCGCGTCGAGATTCACCGTTCCGGTGTTCCCTATATGTCTGGATCGGGCCTGGATTTGATACTTACTGGCAAGGACACCGCGACCCTGCTATTTTGTTTGGTGTACAGACGAAACACCTGCGATATCTTTGCTTGTCAGGCATCCATATCGACTTCAATGACTCCCCGATCTCCAATCTCACGACGCTCGACCTTCGGCAAATAGCAATGGAATCATCTCCTACCCTTTCACGCTTCAGGGAAATTCTGAAGCATTCCCCCGGCTTGGATAAGCTCACGCTAGATGGGTGCAGCCCTCAGCCAGAATCAAAGTGGTTTGACCACGCCGCCGTCGAGCCCCCAAATCTACGGACTTTAACCCTCGGCTCTTTCAACATTTCCTACGCGTGCTTCATTGTCGCACAGATCAACGGTCCTCGTCTTCGTGACCTGTCCCTGATGAATATGGTTGGCAGCGACTACATTCCTCTGATCGCCATGTTGACGCGGAAGTTTATGCAAGTGCTCTTCACAGCTACTCCGCAGCCCTGATGAAGCGCGAGTCTCAGTAGTCAGTTTCACGGCCAACACATCCTAAGGTAAGTCGATCTAGCCCTATGGTTTCATCCTCATGCAAAAACCCATCACAGCTAAACGGTGGTACCATGTCCCCGAAGCCTAGCTTGTCGGCTTCGCAATCACTCGACAGACCACGTTCGACGCAACCTCCTAATGGTTCCACATCTGACACCCGCCAAGAAAACATCAGGCGTCCCAGCGGCTCCAAGAGCTCAACCATCAAGTAGCGCTCCTCATCTTGATGACAGACCACCTATGCCGGCAAGCTTGGCAAAGTTGGCCATCGAAAGGTAAGGATCAATGATCATCGATCTTTGTTCCTGATGACATTCGACGCATATAGCATCCCCAGACCTGAGAAGGTGAAGCGGGTCAGGCCAGAAAAGGGAAGTGAATCACCGATTCCGGATGGCGAGAATAGGTCAAAACAAGACACGATGGATATGGATGTTGCTCCAAAGGAGGCAAGGATGAACCTACAACAGGAACCACCTACGTCACGCTTTGGAGGGCGACATCCCATCAGCTCCAGAATACTTTGGATCCGGTGCCTGTTGATATTCGGGCACCGATTCCCGTTTTCAAAGAAGTCCTCGGAGTGAAAGGCTCTCGAGCCATCGTACATCGACTCGCGAGAATGATCGAGACAGGAAGAGTGACAGGGAACGTGACCGGGACCGTGGACAGGACAGACATGGGAACGCAACCGTGATAGAGAACGCGACAGATACCGGGATAATATCATAAGGAGAAGCAGAGGGAACGTCGTGATGGAGATCGAGAACGCAACAGGGACCGGGATCGCCTTCGTCGTGATGACAAGGATCGAGATCGCGAGTCGCGCAAGGACCAAGACAGAACAAGTCAAGTTTTGGTGCCTACACCTTCCGCAGGCACACCAGAGCCCCGCGTTCCTACTCGACTCGACCCGACTCGACACCACCTCACCGCCGAGATCGGCGACGATGCTCTCGGCAAAAGACACCGTCTCACCGACGATGATGTCAGTACCGTACTATCGCTTTGGTTAATGTGGCTTGCTGACGGCTCGACAGGTTCAAGACCGCGCCTCGAATCGTAGCTCTCGCAAGGAGGGCCACAGGGACGATCGTAGCCGCCGCTCAGACAAAGAGGGCCACGATCGACCACGAGATTCCGAAAGACGTCGAGCGGTGCCTCAACCACGAGTATACATCAACACGCTGCACGCCACTCAACCGACGCATCCCACTCCCTCCCTGCCGACACCGACACCCTCTCCTCTCTCTCCACTCGGGTGACTACTCCCACTCATGCATCCGCCTCCATGTCGACGTGTCAACACGTCGATGCATCCTTGCCGCCACCTTCTCCCTCCTGCATCTTCATTCCCTTTCCCTCTCCCACTCCCTCTCCCACCCCACCCCCTTTCCTACCTCTCGACGAAGACGCAACGCTCGACGACTGTCGCCAACGCGTGTCGGCCCCAACGATGACAACTTTGCGACGGGAGTGACCGTGACAAGGCCGTGTCAATGACGGTCGACAACACGACGAAGACATCGCAACAACGAAAGGACAACACTCGCCCCAACCTCAACCTCGCCTCATTCAGCAAAACTGAGCGGGTCAACCTGCTTGCCACAATGACCACACGCTCTCAATCTCCAACGGTGTCGACACTATGACAACGTGCCATCACGGCAACGGCTTGTCCTCCTCCATCTGCAAAACCGAGCCCACAAGACGACACGTATGCCACCATGCACTCTCGCCCTCCACATGATAATGACGACGACGCTGAGCGCTGATACTCGCAACCGTAATTCAAATACCCGCAGCGGGTTGCCGCACAGTAGTTTGTATGTAGCGAGCCTGAGTAGATTACTACCTGAGGTTGACAAAATTCAACACTTGCTCAGACATTACATTATCGCTCTCCGAGTCGCTCAACCACTGTGCTCCGTGAGCAGTGACGACTCGGAAACTCGGATGACGCAGCCACCGTGGCCACATGGCCACACACTGCGACAATATTGCGATGACCGTTGAGTTGACTGGAGTCACCGGACACGAAGACGACGCAACTTCAAGTTCAGCACGCCAGCACGTGTCCGCATTTTCACCCTTGCCCACCCTACAACAACTTCGACGCGGTAAAGAATACGACAACGCCCCACCATCACCGGGGATGGTTACCCCCAGAACTGCGACTCGCCAGCAGCGGCATGGCCTGGAAGGGCGAAGAAACCGAAGGAGTCACAGCGATACCCGCAGACGAGATCAAATGGGCACAGTGGTTGCGCGTCGCGAGAAACTATCAACTCAGAGTAGGACTCAAGGACCGGCGGAGAGAGACATTTGACGGATTCGTTCGGGAGGTGCGCCGTGAGCCATCGCCACCCTGCAACTTGAAGAGAGATACTCAACGAACGTAACAGGATCATGACAGACTCGCGGGTCTAATCAAGCAACACTTTGCCGTAACGTTGGGGGTCAAGGACGTGACGTTCAAAGGGTGGAACTAGGGTGAAACTGACATTCAAGGTTTGTGTCTACAGGACCGCTAGACGGCGTGCTAGATCCCATCTATTTTCAGGTCAACATCTAGCTTTCCTCGTGTCGAACAAGGTGCCTTTGAGCTACCCTTGAACCAAGTCGCCAATTCCAACATTACTGGAAGGACAGAGGTGTCCCTCGAATTCGTGCCTTCAGGTGCCAAAAAGGCTTCAAGAACTGCTCCGGATGAGATGGTCGAGATTCGTGTCTACGTCCCTGGCACGCACGCACACGAAGCTTCGCGGCTCTGATGCCGGCTCACAAAAGTCCGATGCGGAGGACGAGGACGCTGGGGAAGTCAGCGCAGCTCAAGCCTTCCACCATGCCATCAAAGACAAGGCCGAAATCGGACAAGTGTCGGGCGATCTTGTTTTGAGCGTGCTCGTACTCGCCCCTCGTGGACGTTACGACGTGGACATGTTCCTCGACTTTCTACGACTCCGCGGCAAAACCTATCATCACAAAATCGTTTATTCAAGTATCTCGAAACTATTCCTACCGCCCAAGGACGCTCAGCATGTGTTGTTCATTGTGAGTATTCGTCATTTTCATGACATGACATCCCAACCAAGAGTTAGCTTGGTCTTAGTACGCCGATCAGACAAGGTCAGACCAGATACCATTATCTGGTCATGCGGTTTGCCCGAGAGGAAGAGACGACCGCCGAACTTAACATGTCTGAGTGCGTCCCTACTTGATCGTCGATTATGACATTTTACTGAGCGACTTTACACCTAGAGAGAATATCACAAAGTATGATAGACTCAAAAAGAACTACGAGGATCCTACGTTGGAGGTCGTGTCAGGCGTCTTCCGCGCTCTGTCCAAAACGAAAATGATCGGTTCAGGCGCCTTCCAAAGGTAACAGGTGGGTTTTTTTTTTAATGTTCCCCGATGCTCAATCACGAGCAACGACAGCCGTGACGGACATCTTGGCATCAAAGCCAACCTCAAAGCCGTCCAGGGTGACCTATTCATGTTCGAAAAATACATCATGTTCTTTGTATCCGAAACAGCCTACGCTCGTCGAGTTCTCCGACATCTACCAATGTGTCTTTTCTTGCGTGGGGGTACAAGCATGGGGGCCAGCGCTGCGCGTACGTTCGACCTCAAGGTCGTCACCAAGAGCGGACCGGAATACACCTTTACCTCGATCAACAAGGAGGAGCACGAACCCGTGGAGACGTTCCTCAAGGACAAAAAGGACAAGGTCGAGAACGAGAACGAGATAGTAGCCGGCGTCGACATGATGATGGCTGCTGCCGGCGGGGATTCGGACGAGGAGATGCAGAGCGTGGCGAGCAGTAGTGACGAACGACCGAAGCCTCGACTCGGTGGGAAGATGATGACAGGAAGAAGGTGGGCGCTGGTTCTGATGCGCGCGTGTACCCTTCAATGACAACGTCCGCCATCACGAACGCACACGGTGACCCACGCACCCATGTCACCTCGTGTCTCTCCCTCTCCCGCTCCTCTACCTAACCTATGCGCCACGGCGAACACGGCGATGACGGTGACCACTTGACGACGTGGCGACGATGCCAAACGACACCAACAATGTCACGCCAGTGACGACGACGTGACGAGACGCCACGTTATGGAAGGTGAGACGAAGAGGACGGGGAGGAGCGACGACGACATGACGTTGGAACGTGCGTTCCCGCCTCTTTCCCTACAATACGACGACAACGTGACGAGCCGCCACTGGCACGGCAGGGGGACAAGGGCGAGACAAGGAGGGGGACAAGGAGCCTGGGAGTGACGACGATGAGACGACGTGCGATGAACGCAACGATGAGTGCGTTTCCGGCTTCTTTGTTTACAACGCGACGACGACGTGACGAGGGCCCGGGCAATCGAGCAGAGTTTATGATAATGACATGACATGCAACGAACCAAACGACGAGGTGCATTCCCGCCTTTCTACTACCTCTCCTTCTTTCCGTCACCCCCCGCCTCACCCTCTCCCACCCAGGGCCACCCTACACCAGATCGCGTTCACATGGGGTGATACTCGCAGCCAGCCTGGTTCCGGAGCTCCGTCTCCATTGCCGGAGCCGAATGTCACTGGGAAGCGGCAG
>JBBPQC010000506.1:0-18228 GCA_038092295.1 Leccinum arenicola
ATGTTCCTACTGCCAGCCATTTCTTTGGGGAAGTTTGTCAGTGCTGGGGAGTTTGTCAGTGCTCGAAGTCTTGCAGAACGCCGAGCTGGGAGGCGAAGGGCAGGCATTCTTTCAAACTCAGAAGGATACTTCCGGTGCAATGGACCATTCTAGACTCAAAGCATGGGCAAATAATAACCAAATAATAGCCAAATAATAGTGTTGCATAGCCTACTTGAATCCCACTATTGTCAAGTCCATTCCCATACAGGAGGAGGCCATAGCCATCATTAATTCATTCCCGATCGCCATCCTGACAAACCATCTTTACTGATTGGCCTTGGGCATGTACTTGATGTCCGTTTTCAGCACTCTTATGATTCTGCTGATCTGTCTGCTGCTTTTTTCAAAATAATCGCCAGTCGTGCTTCCATTGATGATGGCTTCCATCCGCTTTGATGCCCTCGCGCCTGGATTTCTTGTGCGCAACTTCAAGGACATACTACAGCTCTCCTTGATGCATGTGCCAGTCGTTTACCTCACAGCCAACAAAGAAAGAACTGATCGTTATGGCGGAATTGGCCGAGAATGTCATCCACATCCCCCTCTCTGAAATTCACTAAATATGAAGGTCTTGCGAAGAGCCCTCTGCACGATGCTCGAGCGGCATTGGCTTGTTTTCTCGTGCGATGCCCTCTACGAACTCATCCCCTCTGAATATATAGACCTCGGAAGCACACCAGGCTTCACGAGAGAATTTGATTCTGCGTGAAGGATAATGTCAATAAAAGGGCTGTTGGATGATATACAGCATCATAATAATCAGATGTGCTATGAGGGCAGTAGGTGGGCGGCGGGACGTACTAAGAATCGTCCACAAAACAAAATGCGTGACATGGCAGCTTGTGTATGAACCTGTTCTACATGTCAACGAAGAAGTCACATCCCCCCCGGCTATAACGATGCCAAGGACCATCTTGACTTGCAACGGAAGTCGGCCGCCATGGTGTACACCATGATGGTCCTCCAAGATCTACAACTTGAACCCGCACACCACTGGGTCCTCGGGTTCAGGATCTTCTCTCTCCCCCTGCCTCCTCCCCTCCAACCATGCACGATGTATTTGCCCGCTTCACCTGTCGACGCCGGAGGAAACCCCCCTTCGTCAGCTTCCTCTCTGTCCCCCCTCCCTCACTGACTCACCAGGTCAGGCTCCACGTGGATGCGCAAGTGATCCACGTCCAATGCACATGTCATCAGGTAGGGCCCAGGGGAGTGGGATTCATAGACGTCACCACACCTTAGAGTAGTGATCGTGAGGCGGGATCATGTTTCTGGGCTTCTGTCTCTGTGAGTTGATGGTCCCAGCAATGATGCTGCACCTCTGGATCAGGTACAGACATAAATGAGTATAACAATAGTGCTCAAGTCGAGGGTAGTATGGAAATATGCATGACTTGCCGGGCTCGATGTCCGCGTAAAGTTTAAACGAGTCCAGCTGTTGTAGATCAAGTTGATGGAGTAGACTCATCCATCGTGTAGCCATATGCCGTTCGTTCGTTTACTAGCTGCGTTATGAGCTACTTCCATCATTCGACTCGTAAATCTTGTATCTATCAACCCTGTGATTGCCAAGCTTTGTTCCCATAGGAAGATTTTTACGAGTTTTTGTTCTTGACGATCTCTTCTTGGTTGCTGACGGTAGTATGTTGACGTCCCGCTATCCATGTCACACCGTGTTCTTCAACAGGGCCTGCCTTTGCGAACGACGACGTCCGTCTCTCGAAGGAGATAGGGATATGGAGATTCGAGAAAAAAAAAGTGGATGGCTGAGTGTCACTTTAAATTCCAATGATTGGTTGTGTATTGGCAACAAGTTGTTCATTCTATCTCTGTGCACTGCAAGTCTGCAACCGGCCACCCTGATGAACCCAGCAGGATCCTGTCGCTCAGGACTTGCCCACATTCTTCCGTGCGACCAGACTTCATGAATCAAGCCAACCAATTCTCAAGCCCGGCTATTCCCCTCCAACCACCACCTCAAGGACGATTGCGCAACTCGGATTCTAATTCATCACCTACCAATAAATGCGAACATGTCTTTGTTACACGTGCGTAACAATTTCGCGCTGGCATCCCTGGAGACATCGCAAACACACATGTCCAGTCATACGTGCTACAAATGTTGCATGCGGCCTCCGTCGCATGCCAGCAGGCTTCCACGTTATTACAGAAGTCGATGGAAGGATCATACAAACATCGAACAAACCCGTGTCGACACGGAAGGACGCCGTAGAATGGGATGGAGACATCCTCTTGTATGTCATCCATTGCCGAATCTCTGCTACTTTCATTGAATAGCTGTCAAGGCCATCGAATCAATCATCTTCCATTTCGTTTAGTGTCTATGCATCGTTTGAGCTTGGACCGAGGCTAGGAAACGGAGAATTGCTCGGTCAATGCAAGATTACTGTAGGAGAGGTCTTCCATCATCCGAATAAACAACTTCAGCGTGAGCAACTCCTTTGTCTGCCACACACTTTCCTTGACATCTCCTCGTAGTAGTCATCGACTTTACAGCGCAGAAAGATGATATTTTACCGTCGTGTTCGTCTCTTAGCATCATCACTGAGCGACGGATTTGTGACACGAATGAATCTTGTCCCAAACTCAACGTAAGCAGACCGTTTATGGCGCAGTACTCATTTTCTGAACTTATGGCAATAGCTACCGGAGCCACGCGAAATGAACGCGCTGGAACAGCTTACTGATAAGGGACATTGTGCTCTCCTGCGTTACCGCCAGCAGCAGGACCAAATGGATCTAGACGCAGCCATCCAGACTTTTGAGCGTGTTCTGGAGATTTGCCCCATAGATGACCCTAATCGCTCAGCTGTTCTATTCAATTTGGCCAATGCGAAATTCATCGACTGCCAAGCCAACAATCGATACCTTGCCCTAGATGCGCCAATCGGATTGTATCAGGATGCCCTGCAACTTCGGGAAAAAAATCATCCGGATCATTGCACGACGGTACTGGAACTTGGTCTTGCCCTACTTGCCCGCTTCCAGAGGCGAGGGTTCGAGTGCGACAGAGAGGAATCGAGGAATTTACTGGCAGGAGTGATGGAGGTCTCGGCGGCAGACAGTCATGCATACCGGGCGGGGCTCTTCGGATTGCAGATGGCCGAGGCTCCAATATTGGTGGATGCTGGAGACGCTGGATCCTCACTGGCAAAGCAAGCGAATGGCGACGATGTGATACAGAAGACGAGGGAACTGCAACAGAACTTCTCATACTGGAATCCTGGCCAACTACTCGGTGACCTTGGGGTGCAGTTATATGATCGCTTCGAACGCAATGGCGTGCTTGCGGATATCCACGAGGCAATTTCGATGTTGGAGTATGCCGTGGATCTTACACCCCATAGCCATCCTGACAGGCTATCCCTGTTGAGCGATCTTGGGACCGCACTGTCGCATCGCTTCGACCACCTCGGCGACCTGGCAGATATAAATAAGTCTGTCTCGACGGTGGAGGAGGCGGTGTGCTTGACGCCCGACGGTCATCTATACAAGCCAGGCCAAATGAACAACCTCGGAAACTCATTACTTCGTCGTTTTAATCGTCTCGGGGACCTCGTAGATCTAAGCAGGTCCATCTCGATGAGAGAGGAAGCTATCTGTCTGACACCCGACGGCCATCCAGACAAGCCGGCTTGGTTGAACAACCTCGGCAACTCGTTACTGAGTCAGTTTGAGCGTCTCGGGGACCTTGGAGATCTAAACAAGTCCATCTCGATGTTTGAGGAGGCTGTCTATCTGATGGCCGACAGCCATCCAGACAATTCAAGGCTGTTGAACAACCTCGGGAATTCATTACTGAGTCGCTTTGACCGTCTTGGAAACCTCACGGATTTAATCAGGTCCATCTCGATGTATGAGGAGGCTCTCTGTTTGACACCCGACGACCATCCAGGCAAACCAGGTCGGTTGAGCGACCTCGGGAACTCGTTACTGAGTCGCTTTGATCGCCTCGGAGGCTTCGCGGATCTAAACAGGTCCATCTCGAAGCAAGAGGAGGCTGTCTGTCTGATGTCCGACAGCCATCCAGACAAGCCAGTCCTGTTGGACAACCTCGGGAACTCATTACTTCGTCGCTTTCAGCGTCTCGGGGACCTCGCGGATCTAAACAGGTCCATCTCGATGAGAGAGAAGGCTGTTTGTCTGACACCCGACGGCCATCCACACAAGCCAAGTTGGTTGAACAACCTCGGGAACTCATTATCTCGTCGCTTCGAGCGTCTCGGCGACCATGCAGACATTGTCAAGTCCATTTCCATAAATGGAGAGGCAATATGCTTCCCTCCCGATAACCATCCCGACAAACCAATTTTATTGATCTGCCTTGGGAATGCTTTTAATATTCGTTTCAAGCATTCTCATGATTCTTCTGATCTGTCTGCTGCTGCTTGTAATTTTTCAATTGCCACTTGTGCTTCCATCGGTCGTGCTTCTACCCGCTTTGAAGCCGCTCGCGCCTGGATTGCCTGCGCGCGACTTCAAGGAAATACTACTGCTCTCCTTGATGCATTTGCTTCTGCTCTCGACCTTCTCCCACAGTTGGCATGGCTTGGGCTCCCAGTCACCGAGCGACATCGTCTACTCATTCAAGCAGCTGATGTGACACGTGACTCAGTTGCTGCCGCTCTTGAAGCTGGTTATCCTGATCTGGCTGTCGAGTGGCTCGAGCAAGGGCGTTCCATTGTCTGGACTCAGTTTCTGCAGCTTCGCACTCCAGTTGATGACCTCGCTCACGACCATCCTGTCCTTGCTCTTGAGTTCCGACAAATCTCGCAGGAGCTGGAACGTGCTAGTGCTCGGGACAATGCCACATTCTGCCAGCCAGCAAACATTCCAATTGTTGACACTCGACCGCTCGAGAAAGACATCCAGATACATCATGATCTTGCCCTCAGACGAGAGAATCTCCTCTTTCAGATACGATCCCTGCCAGGTTTCGACCGATTCTTGCTTTTGAAGACAATCAAGCAACTCGCTGCGTTGGCAATCTCCGGACCAGTCGTTTACCTCACAGCCAACAAAGAAAGATGTGACGCGCTGATCGTTATGGCGGAGTTGGAGGGTGTCATACACGTCCCCCTCCCTGAAATTTGCTATCAAAATATGGAGGTTTTGCGAAGAGTGCTGCGCGCGATGCTCGAGCGGCATTGTCTTATTTTATCCCGCGATGCCCTCTATGAACTCATCCCCTCCGAAGATATAGACCGCTCCAAAAAGTTTATTGATTTGTTGCTGGACGGCGATTTCACTGATGGTAGTGACCGGGCAGTGAAAACGAAGTCACAACGACTCGGAGGATATACTCCGAACGAGTGGTACCAGATTATTCTGAAACTTCTTTGGAATGATGTAGTGAACCCTGTTCTTCAGGCACTCGGCTTTTCGGTGAGTCGTTGATATAAAGTCTCGGTGTCGATCCATTCCGACTTAATAAATGCTTGTTCTCAGAATCCGCCATCTAGCACTGATAAAATGACTCGTATCTTCTGGTGTCCGACTGGTCCTTTTTCCTTTTTGCCCATACATGCTGCTGGCCTTTATAACACAGCCGAGGCAGGCACAAAACTTTCTGATTTTGCTATATCTTCCTATTTGCCGACTTTGAACTCGCTCGCATCGTCACCTCAGAACACCTTGGATGTCCCTTCTTCTAATATTCGCCTACTTGCCGTCCCTCAGCCACCGACAGACGGACTCGGTAGACTGTTTTCTGTGGAGGACGAGATCAATTCCATCAAAGATTTATCCGACAAATCCCCTTTTGTATCCCTCCAGAACTCTGATGGCACTGTCGAGGACGTCATGGAGAAGTTGAAGAACACCGACTGGGTCCATTTTGCATGTCACGGGATACAGGATCCCGAGAAACCGCTCGACAGTGGGCTTGGCCTCGCCAACAGTCGTCGCTTGAAGCTCTCGGACATTATGCAGTTATCACATCCGCAAGGCGGACTCGCATTCCTTTCTGCCTGTCAGACCGCCCAAGGAGAAGAGACGCTGTCGGAAGAATCAGTTCATCTCGCAGCTGGAATGCTTCTTGCCGGGTATGGCAGTGTCATCGGGACGATGTGGGCGATAAGGGACAATGACGCACCAAAGGTAGCGAGAGATGTGTACGAGCACCTCTTTCGAGATGCTGATCAGGTTCCCGACAGTACGGAGGCGGCGGCAGCATTGCACTGTGCTATACAGAAACTTCGTGACTCCGGCGCTCCGTTCACTTCTTGGGTTCCTTTCATTCACTTTGGTAGATAACCTTGGTTGTATACCCTCGGGCTCGAAGACGCCTGTTCTGCACCACTTCCTCCCTACGCTACCCTTCACTTGTGCGAACTAGTTCATCAAACGACCATTATTATATTTATACGAAGCAATCGTACAATGTAAACCTCACAGCAAGGCTACATATGATCTAGTTTGAACCTGGCGGTTTATTTCAACAAAGTTTGTCCATGCAATTCATGTAACCGACATTGAGGATGCAATGGTACTCCGATGAGTATCGGCTCATCTCCAGCCTTTACCAGTTACCCCTTTACCGGAAAAACCATCCACGCACTTCTCTTAATACGTATTCGATTCATACCGGCCACCAATTAATAGCTTAATGCATAAGCTTGGTTTCGTACTGTGAAGTAGATTTCTTTCTCTTCCTGAACTTGACTTAGCAGAATCTAAGCGAGTTCAAATTAGTATTTGATATTTGTAAAAGTTGTCCTAATTGGGAACACGAACTTGAGTCGATGCCACAATCACCTCCCAGCGCTCCATCATTTCCTGATTTCTCGATGCAAAACGCTCCCGGAGAACTTCTACATTGCGTCAAAATTATGTACAAATGAACTCGCACACCGCTGTAATACAAACGGAAATGAAAGAGGACCCCTCCATGGTACCTCTCAGCTCGCATCCAGGTTAGTAGATATACTACCTCGTTTGTGATCTTACAGACTCTTCTCCAGCGTCTCCTGCAAATATTGCAGGGTATTTATCCCGAAATGATATCAAGTTCAAGAAGGCCAGACCTAGTGGCGCGCCCAGGGCCACACGGGAATCGGGGGCTGACCAGGCAGACGCTAGATGAAACGAAGAGCTGTCAGTGGTTGATGGAAAGATATGAATGTTCCACAACCTCCAATGTACTGTGACAAACTTTCTTTCCGTTCTCCCCCAAATCCGTCTGACACTGAAAATAGAACGATCAGCGCCCAAAATATCGAAAGCCCTACTACCGACAAAAACGCACTTCAACCACTTTGTACAGTCCATCGTAACGGAACCCCTCGTAAGGCGCATATCTCGAGCGGCATTTGGACGAACGAATGACCCGTATAGGGGTTCCTTCAGAGAGTGATGTCTAGAAAGAAACAACATATGAGACGACGAAGAGTCAGCGGGTCAGCTTGCCCACCTTGAAAGCTGCGTTTTCGGTTCTATCCCAGCTTTGGTCCATCTGCACACCGTTCTCCTTTTTACCTACGCCAGTGTAGACACTGTTGACATGGTTAGACGTGGGGCGGCGTCTCGGCAAAACACTTCTACATGAAATTACCCTTGTCTACATCGTCTTCATATTTGTCAGACAAGACGACAGAAAAAACGCCGTCTCTTCTGGTTCCATATATACCACCCTGATTCTTGCCGTGAACAGCAGACTTGTAGAGTTCCTGACTGTTTCATGTCGGGACGTGATTGATCGATCGGCGGTGGATATGGACGTGACGATGGCGCTTACATAGATCCCCAGGTGGTGAAGACTGCCACACCCTCGATGGCCCCATATGTCTTGCTGTAAAGAAGACACGGTAAACATCAAACATGGATGGGAAGAAGGCACTCACGGGTCAGCGCGGGCTTCTGTTGGTGAGTTGTCTCCCGTAGGCAGACTGGGTTTGCTAGTATATTCTGATCTTGACATGATGATTCAGCGTGAGCTTCAAGGAAGTCGTCCTGTGAGAAAGTCACGAGTTTCGAGTCAAGGACCCGGGCCGGGGCCCGTCTGGGAAAAGAAGCCTCTACTAGGTCGGCGAAAGGTTGTGTCGTACTATCTCCATCGCGATGGCTTCCACAGTCCCCCTCCAAGACCCGACGTCGCAATCCAACTATACCAAGATCGCGACGACCAACGTCTCCCTCGAGTGGACGATCGATTTTGACAAGAGGTATATCTATGGATCAGCAACGCATCGGATGATCGCACTGGAGGACGTCTCGGAGATCATGTAGGTTATGTCTGCCCCAGGCAAGTCTGTCAGTGATAATTGTAAATGATTGGCAGTTTCGACACGCACGCGCTCGACATCGGATCGGTAGAGGTGAATGGACATGTTGTCGCGGTTCGTGCGGTCGATCTGGGATTCGACAGAGTCATTGCATGATCGACGTACTACTAGACACGACTCGATCCCGAGCATCCCGTCATGGGATCCGCTCTCCATATCCCGCTCACGCTTACGCGCGCCAAGGAGACCGTGTCGGTAAAGATCACGTACGGGACGACCGAAAAATGTCCCGCATTGATGTGGCTGGAGAAAGAGTACGTCGCCTATCTATCTGCCCTTGATCGTCGAAAGCCGCTCAGCCGTTGATCTACTTACAGGCTGACTGAGGGAAAGGAATTCCCATATCTATTTAGTCAGTGCCAGCCGATCCATGCACGAAGCCTGGCTCCCTTGCAAGGTATGTAATGTGGTTCATATTCTCCGTTTTCATCGGCGCTCACGCTCATACCACTTCAAGATACGCCGTCCGTGAAGCTGGCATGTGTGATTTTTGAGCAAATTTATGCTCCATTCTTACCTTATCACAGACGTATGATGCAAAAGTGACTTCTGTCCTCCCAGCTCTCCTTTCTGCTCAGCGCGTATCGCCTCCCTCGGATGGTCCCCCACACGGTGGCAAGGTCATCGGCAAAGACGCCGTCACATATGAGTACAAGCAGGTCGGTGTGACTTCCCACTTGCCAACAACACACGTGCGCTGATACTATGGTGTTCAGACTGAACCCATTCCCTCCTATCTCTTAGCTATCGCTGCGGGAAATTTACACTATCGCCCTTTTACAGTACCAAAGGGAAAGACGTGGCTCTGCGGAGTGTGGACAGAACCCGAATTGTTGCAGGATGCTTACAATGAGTTCTGCGACGACACTCCCCGGTAAGTTATGATTCTCGAAGGCATCTGATGACACTGATTATCGGCAATTAAGATACCTCACTGCTGCAGAGGACCTCGCGGGTCCGTACAGATTCGGAGTCTACGATTTGCTTGTCCTTCCGCATTCCTTCCCTTATGGTGGCATGGTAGGATATCCTTCCGAAATGTACTATGTGGCCTGTAGCATCTTACATGCATCTTAGGAGAATCCGTGCATATCCTTCATGACTCCCAGTAAGTCGATAATCACCGTCGATGAACTGCTTTTCACAACTTCCCTTCCAGCACTTATTACAGGTGACAGGTCCTTGACGGACGTGGTCATTCATGAACTCACCCACTCTTGGTTCGGAAACGGAGTTACGTGAGTCCCCCGTGTTTGTGGTAGCTGCGCGCGCAACTGACACGTCTCGAGTCATGCCCATGCTTCTCACTTTTGGTTGAACGAAGGCTGGACGACGTACATCGAACGACTCTTACAGGAACTCATACATTCCCCCGCACACCGTGGGTTATCGTATGTCATTGGTTACAAAGCCCTCGTGGACGCATTGGAACTGTTCCGACCCACTCCTAAATACCAACGACTCGTTATTGGATTCGACTTTGGTGAAGATCCGGATGAGGCTTATAGTCGCGTTCCCTACGACAAGGGTGCCAACTTTATCCTCCTCCTCGGTAGGTGGGACGAGCATGTAGAAAGAACTTGGTACTGACGACGTTGTGACAGAACGAACATTGGGAGGCATTGATGTCTTCCTGCCGTATATCAAGGAATATGTGAAGACCTATATGGGTCACAGCATTACGACTACCCAGTGGAAGGATCACTTGTACTCCTTTTTTGCTAACCAAGAAGACAAGATCAAAGCGCTTGATAGCATCGACTGGGACGTGAGTGACTCTGATGTTACACAACAGCTGCATGAGTGTTACAAATATTTCATAGGCGTGGTTTTACGGCGAGGGGGTTACTTTACCGACGCAACTGGAGTACGACTTGACGCTTGTCACCGCTGCGAACGACCTGGCGGATCGTTGGAACGCGTCTCGAGATGTTGACGACCCAACGGGATTGGACTTTAAGCCGTCTGATCTCGAAGATCTCGACAGCAAACAACGAGGTGATTCAGATAACGTACCTTGTAACTGCGCTAGACTCGGGTATGGTAGCCGTATTCCTGGAACGCCTGGAGACGTACCCAGCCCTCCCCTCGAGTCACGTGGGCCGGCTGGATGCGTTGTACCGGTTCTCCCAGGTGACCAACTCGGAGATTCGGACGCCGTTCTACCTCGTCGCGCTGAAAGAGCCCACTTCTGAAGTCGCCCTACAGTTTGTACAGCAAGTCCTCGATTGGGTCGTCGGAAAGAACACGGGGATCATCCAAGGGCGAATGAAATTCTGCAGGCCCCTATTCAGGGCCACGAATAAGGTTGATAGCAAAAAGACGATTGCTGCGTATACGGGAGCTCGAAGGCTGTTCCACCCGATCGCTCGCAAGCTCATCGAGCAGGTACGTTGGTCGTGTTTTGTCCGAGGTCAACACTGAGGATGGGGTTGTGCAGGATCTGGGATTGTACTGAGGGGGTGAACGTAGTCTGAGTTACGATAATACCTGTGCTTGTCTTTTGTAGACAGCTCAATTGAGGAGAACAAGGCTGTACTAGCACACAGCCCATGGATTTAAAGCCCCGCTAGTAGCGATGGGGGTTTCATGATACCGCCATATCACTGTACAACAAGCTCAGAGTCACGCTGGCATGGCTGTTGTATCGACGAGTGAACCCCTACGGCTACGGCAGTTCGCCTAGTTGTTGGCCCGGGAACGACCGGTGACAGGCGAGACACGCGGTGGAAATAGTAACCGAACAAAAAAGGGACTCAAAACAAGCTCTTCAGGGCCATCCATGCTGTCTGCACTCCTCCTCTCCCTTCAATGATGAGGCCCTCACCGTTTTCTTACCAGTCCTTCGGTGTCTCCACCCCGTTCGACCGTGATTTCCGCAATGTCACCTCCCCCGTATTGTCCTCGGCCACCCTTGGCGCAATCCGTTTGCTGTTTGCTGTATACGGATTAGTCGGGTTCATCACCACCCTCATCTTTGCTTTCAATTTCTTCCACGATCCTGATACGTGCGTGGCCGATCCTTGTTGCTTTCTACACCGCCCAACCATAAGACTTACCGTTTCTAGGTACCTGTCCTACTTTACAAACTTGACCTGGGTTGGCATCACCGCCTATTTCTGGGCCTCGAGCATCCAGACGATTGCCTTCGTGCGTCGCGGACACAAAAGTTACCCCCTACAGTCCTGGCCTCGGTTCTTTCAACTCCTGCACGTCGTCTTGCGCTCCACCATTGTCGTATACCGTGCGTGTCCCCATTCTCCCTTCTCCCCATTTTCACTGACCTCAATCGGTTGACCAGCCATCATCGTTACCGCCGTGTATTGGTCGCTTCTCGCCAGCTCGACCACTTTCAGCGCGCCCTATTACAGTACGTCCTATTGACATTTCCGTCGCTCGCTGATTCGAGTAGGATCCTAGGCTGGCAAAACCTCACTCAGCATGCGTTCAACTCCGCCTTCGCGCTTTTCGAGATTCTCCTTACCAATGGCGAACCTAGCCCATGGATCCATCTCGTCCCGCTCATTCTCATCCTCGCGGGTTACGTCGGTATCGCCTACATTACACATGCCACGCAAGGGATTTATCGTATGTTTTCCTTTTTTTTTCCTGGAAGCGACAGCAATTGTGACTTACGATGGATGGCGTCAGCGTATACTTTCCTCGACCCTTCCATAGAACATGCCTGGGTGGCGGTATATATCGTTGGCATAGCCCTCGGGTGCTGCGTGGTCTTCTGCATCGTGAAGGGCGTTTCTCTGTTACGCTCTCGCCTCAGCCAACGATATGGGCGGATCTCGAATCGTTCTGACGACGAGGACCTCAAGGAATGGCAAAACGTGGGGGCGTAGGTCTGGAGACATCACGATTCCAACTCACTAATACATCTTCTCCCCCTTCGCCTTATTCCTTTCTTCCCGTTTGAAGATGACAATTTCATCGAGGATCATATGGTTCCAATTTTGTTTAACCTGGTTTTTTTTGTCTATCATGGAGCTTGGACTCACTGAAACATTTTGACGATGTTGCTGGCAACTTACTGCTTAGGCTGTTGTCAGAGTAGTTACGAATCATTTATGTGGATGAACGTCAAGTCAAGTAAATTTGACAGCTAGCCATCAGGTCATCCGTGTCACCCATAGTTGTTACCACATCAGAGTCAATTACAACGCACTTTTTCCCGACTTTGGCGATGAACCTACCCGGGTAGATATGCCTGTGCGGGTTTGGGAAACATCATTCCAGGTGGCCATAAAACGACATAAACTTGTTTTGAATTTTATAGCTGGTAAAGTCACTTGAAATTTAATACGACATGAAAACAAGTGATAAAAGAGGTGCGGAGAGGCGGTGTGAAAGGTTGGGGGTGGCCAGACCGAGCAGGGGCCGATCCTCCGGGAGACTCGTGCACATGACCGGAGAGGACAGGGGAAGGCCGATGCACAAGGAGAGCAGATCGGCCCAGAGGAAAGGCGCAGCCGCGGAAGCGAGCGCACCCGGCCCAACCGAAGAAGGCGGAGCCGGCCCTCACAAACGAGTGGGGGACAGCAACTCCACGTGGTGAGGAGCGGTGCGGTCAATCGAGCGCCGGTACTTGAGGAAGGCGTCGGAAGACCAGCGACCAAGAGTTTTGACCGCGACCGGAGGAACGCCAGCGAGAAGAAGCTCCCTAGTACCACCAAAGCGAAAGGAGTGGCCGGACAAGGGAGGCAGACCCGTCGAACCCCAGACAGAGTTGCAACGATCGACAAGTTTTTGCTGCGTGAGAAACTTCCAACCATCGCCCGACCTATAGGAGAAGAGAGGGAAGTCAACAGGTGGATCGTTGACAAGAAGGTGGATTGCGAGGGCGTCGATCGGGTCGGAAACATCGGCTTGACGACAGATGACGATATCCTCCCCGCGCGACTTCCGGACCTTCGTGAAGGGAAGGTGACATTTGCGGGAGCCGTTGGCATTGAAAGGAGGGAACAGGTGTGAGCGGCAGACAGTGGAAGCGGCAGAGAAAGACGAAGCCCTCGAAGACAGGATTTCACCCAAGCGAAGCTGGGCCCAAAAGGCTGTGCAAGCGGCAGCAAAACAGCACGCATCCAGTGGCGAGGTGAGACAGAGGTGACGAGCCAGGAGGATCAGCGTGGCTCGAGAGACCAGGGGGTGGCTCTGTTGAAACGAAGAGGAGGGAGCGAGGTTGGAAACCCCTCTGATGATATAGCGGAGGCGATCGGAACCCAGCCAGGGCTTGTTTTGGACAACGTGCCACTGGCAGGCCTTGAGAGCAGCGAGATAGCCCTGGACCGTGGATGCGCCCACCAAACCCACCTTGGAAGCGATGAAGGCGCATAGTAGGTCGTCGCTAGCAGGGAGGCGCAAGGCAGGGGGGATGTTCTCCCGGTCGCAGAAGGAGAGAAAAAGTTCCACTTCGGAACGGTACTTTACAAGAGTGGAATCCGCCCAGGCATGGGCTAAAGCCAGGTCCACGTTGGCAGTCGCGCCCGAAGATAGCGGGGTGGCGAGCGATCTTTGAACACTGGAAAGGGCCTGCGAGAAGGCATGAGCGGGGGCGAGCAAAGAGTCGAACATAAGAGGCGGAGGCAGAAACAAGAGCCGTAGCCCGAGGGACTTAAATAATGCTGAGCTGTGGAGCGCGGGACGATATAATTGCAACAAGCTACAACCGGGTAGAATACCAAGGATGCTACAGGAGGAAACGTGCAAGTGAGATGGAGTGCAGGTGAGCAAGAACACAGTAACATACCTGCAGTGGTGGGATGCCTTGCGTTGATCGATGCTGGTTCAGTGGATTGATATATATTCATGTATTCATCCTGGCATTGAACGTCCAATGCCAATAGCCCGGTCAACATACCATTAATTTACTACTGAATTTCACGTATTCAACTTTCCCCAGTGGGTGGCAGTACTCGGCTTCTCGTACCCGGTCGGAACCGCAGGGAATGGAAGATAACCGGACAAAGATGAAGTTGATCGTTAATCGATTTGAAGGCGAGCGGAGATACCAAGGAGTGAATCGACTTGATACGATCGCTGTTTCACGGAAGAACCCAGTAATGCAGTGACGACCATTCTAATTCGCTCACGTGCATGAGCGTTGATCTTCCAGACAAAGACGTTAGATAAGTATGATGCGCCGAACCGAAGGATGTTCGATGGTTTAAGCTGGCGCCCGCTCGAATCTATCCATGTGTAAGTGTGTCGCCCCCATACTGAACCGGTTGCCTGTCACGGGTCCACCCCGTGAATACAGGCCATAACATCCCGCCAACGGTTGGAAGTGCAAACGCCAGCGCCAACGAACACCAATGCTACCGGGCGGAAATGCCAACACGACGGCACTATGTTGAAAGTATTTTCGCGAGGCGCCAGAGACAGACCTGATGGAAATGTTGGACATCCTAGTTCGCCGACGGAAATAACTGAAATGGAACGCTCATAGCCTATGGGCTTTCAGAATCCGGGAAACTTTCATGATGAGTTGAATATGAGAGTCGTATTGTCCGCGATTACGTGATACATTCTAATCGTCATAACATGAACGTTAATTGAAATTCTCAGAAATGAGCCTGCCGGCCGGCCCATCTGCAAAACAGCTTTGTAACATAACACGGCCGAGTGGGATTTTGGTCGTTTTGCAAGCTCTGGTTGGCTCGGGTAAACCAAAGACAGCTATATAGGGTATTTTCGTAATTCTAAGCGTTCAATGAGCACTCATTGAGCGCTTACAAGAGTCCGATGTGCACCTCAACTGCACCTTATCTCTTAGTCTCGTACCCAGACGTGCTGGAGACAGCTGTCATGTCAGCCGGGTTTCAAACTGCGCTGCAGAAACCTCTCCAGAACTTTTCGTTCTACAAATTTAAACACCGCCCGCAACGCTCCGAACGTATGGGAACGAGACTACTTATCTCTTCGGTGACTTAAAAAAAAAAAAGGATTTGAAATTCGGGGATATTCCGATTACGCCAGTCAACGTCCTGCTTCTGTGAGAAAAACGTATGCACCGCTACTACGACCTCGCCTGCCCTGGGGCGTTGCTGTGGGCGCGCTGACCAGCACCTCACCATCAGTTTCCAATGCTCGTTTCGAATTGTACCACGCTCCGGACGAGAGGGCAATTCTTGCGTCGTCAGCTTCAGAGCGATCACCTTGCAGTCCGTCTTTTCCTTCCATGGCACCTCGCCGGATAAAACCTGCTCGAGAAGTTGGTCTAGTGGCTGTTAGGACACCAGGAAACGTCACATTACCTCGAACATGATACATCCAAACGAATAAATGTCCCCCGACGGGTGTGGTTTGCATCCATCGAGCCGCTCGGGTGCTGCCCATTTCACCGCTCCTGGTTTGCTCGAGTTCGACAATCGTTGCAAGTATGTCAGTCCAGGCTGCAATTTCTCGATCGTACATGCCAATCCGAAATCGCTGATTCGCGGTACTTGATCGTCGTCAATGAGGATATTCCCCTGATGAAAAAAAGGTGAGAAAACTTCGAACTAACGCTGTGATTATGATTATGGACGTACACTGTGCAAGTCTCCATGGAACACGTCGTTTGAATGAACTACGACATCAGTCCAATAAGAAAAAAGTGGGATCACGGGGCGACTTCAGAAGACGCACGATATTCCAGGCCAGATCCAATGCCATGCACCTGCACATCTTCAGGATCGTGGGGTCGAAAAGAAAGAGGGGATCGTGACTAACCAGCTGCAGTCTCTCGACTAGTGTGAAGGTCTTGTTCTCGAGAAAAGAGTGCAAGGTGCCGTGTGACATCCAAGGAAACACCACCCCGAACATTGGTCCAAAGATAGTCGTCACACCGAGCAGTGGAACAAGATTAGGATGTTCGAGTCTTCTCAAAAGACCGAGTTCGCGACGGATCTGCTAGAAAGTATTAACAAACGAAGAAATGTACATGCAATCGACTCGACCTGGTTGTTCGTGTGATTCAATCGCCTCTGGTTCTCTTCTGCATCTTCAGACTCAAAATGCCTGAGAACCTTCACGGCGACCTAGAAGAGATCAGCATAGAATTGACCAGCAAGAGCAAAAGCAAAGCACCGAGGGCGAAGACCCGGTCCTGCATTTGTAAACGTCACTGAATGCGCCACCAGTTAACCGAACGGCAGAATCCCGTTCGATTCGATCTGTCAGGTCGACCAGCGGACGGCCTTTGACAAGGGACCTAGGTAAAAAGGATCGGTCGTATTGGCGAGTGGCCTAGAACCTAACAATGAGAGACTCACCTGAATGACGAAGAAGACATTGGCAATGATTGGATACTATTCTGTGGGACTCGGAGGGGAGATGGAGTCGAACAGGAGAGCGTCCGCACAGGAACCACGTGGGTACAGCGCCGTAGTATTGCTAAGCTTGTGCCTCATGCATCATGTTCAGCACGGTGCACATATGCTGTACATAGTATGTAGTCACCTGACGCGCTGCCCGGCGTGCGTGGCGGTGATGGGTGGCAGTGTTCTCTAGGGTCAGTGCGCGGGCGTAGGGGCAACGCGATAAAGTCGTCTGTGACGACTCGTATTCGACGCCAACGAGTGTCAGTGGGGTAGATATAATAGAATTACTTACGAGGGCCGGGTCGTGTACATGAACGACTAGGCTGCATGTTGTGTGGTCGCTCCTGCACGCTGACGAGGGCAGCGGCGATGTGGGCGTGGTGCGGGTGCTGGTATGCGATAGATATTAGTGACGATGCCGAGGGCGGCATGGGCTGCGTGCAGGAATGAATGCAGAACGCGCACAACTGTGTGTGTTGTGCAGACGTTCTTGCATGCTGACGAGGGCAACTGCGGGTAAGGACGTCGCCGTCTTGGAGTTGAAGGATGGTGGCGGGGGCGTGAGCGACGACGACGAGACACTGGGGAAGACCGGGAGGGAGAACGCAGATGGGGACAAGGATGCTGGTGGGCCGGGTGAGGTCGTCTTCGTCTACGAGCGACTCGGAGGGGACCGGGGTGAATGGGTGAACAGAAACGGGGGCGGCATGCAGGAGCGACTGCACAACACGTACAATCGCGCACGTTGTGTGGTCGCTTCTGCATGCTAAGGCGATAGGACAGGGGGGAACTTTGAAGAAAGGGACAGGGACAGGGACAGGGATGGGGAGTTGGAGACGAGGATGTGGCGGCCCGGCGTAAGGACATCCTTAACGTCCTTGACGTCCTTGTCCTTTCGTCCCATCGGGATGGCACGCCGTTGCGCCGTCATCGCTTCCGTATGGGTGAGGGAAGGGGGAGAATGCAGCCCGGGAGTCAACAAGGAGAGAAAGAGTGAGAGAGCGGGGTGACAACGTGTGGCAACTGTCATGCACTCTCGGTGGAACGAGAGCGTATGGAAGTTGCAACACGCTGTCCTCGATGAAGCCGACAATCGTCGTCTACCGGTTCGCCGAGTTCCAAAGGGCTACCCCTTCGGGTCTTCCCGCCTCGCCTTCCGGATTGCATGCTCGGCATGGCCATCACGGCCCCTTGTCACTTCATTTTTTCTATCTCAACGAGTATTGATTGTGTTGATGCCATTCAACTTCGCGTGGCCTCAGAATGTGTCTTAGATGAGGCGGGATTGAGGGGAACAATTGTTGTTGGAGAAGTAGTGGTCGTTTTCAGAAACCGGCCAACTAATTTAAAGGTAGGCATCTATGGAAAGCCGATCGTGCTCTCATCACGCGTCACCCTTTACATGTTTGACCCAATATCTCACGTCTGAAGCTTGAAGCTTGAAGGTACTTTAGGTCATTCGACTTCTAGCTTTGTGTAAGACCCCCTGTCACCACTTCGGCCGAATGGAACATCCAATCAGAAGAAGGTACGTATACCGCTCCTGCATCAAGAACAAGGTACATATGTACAAC
>JBBPQC010000507.1:0-18210 GCA_038092295.1 Leccinum arenicola
ATGTGTTCGCCATGTACTGACTTTATGAAAATATGTAGCATTAGCCTAACACGACTTACATTATACACGGATTACTGGACGATCTATTTGATTCATCTTTTTCGGCCATGTGAGTTGCGGGTGTTGCTGTGGTTGACGGCCTTACTACATGGCTAGAACTGCGATGCATGCGGTAACTCTTTTGCAAGCCTTTCCAATGTGGTGATATGTTGATCATGACATGTATAAGGAGGCTGAGAAACAATCGACAGCAAACAATGGCGAAGTTCTGTCGGGAAGCACTCGGTACTGCTCAGTTTTCGCCCTGTTGGGGTTCATATAATCCTTGGGTACTTATACCTCCCTGCGAGGGACAATAGTGACAGTACGCACCTGACTAATTAATTAATGACCTACCACTAGCAGACGGTACGTCCTAAGGGCGGTCCAGGCTCTTGTGCCATCCGGACCTCAGTGTGTCACGATGTCGTTGGCGGTTTCGTTTAAATTTGAATGTTACAGTGCAGTTCGGGGTTGGAGTGGTTAGACTCGAGAAAGAATGAATGCAAGATGATGACTGGCAAAACCTTCAATGATTCCCGGCAAGCATACAAGTGGAAAGGAGCTGCGGCGCTCCCGAGGCTGGGGTCTTAGAGACTTGTGATTTCTCAGAATATTTACAATAGATTTTTTTGAGGGACCATATTTCACTTGAAGGTCTGGAGAACGCGCACACTGCCAGTGCTTTTACCAAAATTCTAGAGCTCTTTCAGACTCACATTCATGCGAGACACCAGATTTCAAGGTAGTCATAGTCTCCCGTAGGCACTGGCAGACCCTTAGGCAGGAAGACAGGGTAGTCAGCCACTCAGATTAATGGTCAGCTTTTTTTAGTCACCGGACTTGTCTTTGCGGACGCCCGCCGCATGCGCGTTGATCGCATTCAGACCTAATTTTTGCACTAGTGGTTGATTGGACGCGTCCACATCATGATATTCCGCGGGTTCGAAGCCTGCAGTTTCTCGATTTATTCAAGTTCGCATCTTCGATTCTTACGCGCGGCGCCTGTCATGTTTCGTGAGTAAGCACAAACATCATACCATCAAGGGATGATCGATATGATTTCTTTCACAGCATATTATCGTCATCAAATTCAATGTAAAAGCTCAGCATAAAAGCGCGCGCAGGAAAGCACCCTTTCCCACAACCACAACGTAGCTATGTCGCCTGTTCCAGTCCATCCACCCATAGACTGCTCGCTGCTCTTCCATGAACTCGTCACCTTCCAGATGCAGAACAACCCGACCCTGCCCATGTTTGCGTATGCAGACGACCAGGCATCGGATCACCATGTTACCGAGATATCCTTCCTCGAGTTTGGCCGTGCCGCGCACAGGGCTGCACGTACTCTTTTCCCCAGACGTGGGGACGACGAGGGACAAGTGATCATGCTTATCGCTAATTGCGACACCCTCCTCCACCATGCTGTGGTTGTCGGAATGATCATCGCTGGCTATGTTGTGAGTGTTCCAGTGCAAGTCAGATTCCGGAGGTTTCTGATCAGATTGCATATCAGCCGTTCTTGGTGTCGCCCCGAAACTCCGCTGCTGCTGTGGTTGATATGATGAAGAAGACGCATTGTTCACGCATAATATATCTGCACCACGCGCACCATGGCCTGATCGAGGATATTCGCAAGAGTATTCCAGGCCAGAAATTGATAGTCGAGGAATTACCAACGATGTCGCATGTGTTCCCGAAACTCGGAAAGGAAGTCACAGCAGACCCATTTGTACCACATCCAGGGCCCGTGACACGACCGGACTTGGATAGCCCTGGAATTTACTTTCATTCGTCAGGTAGCACGGGTTTTCCAAAGCCAATTGCTCACAGTCACAGGATCCTAGTGTCCTGGTCAACACAGCGTTAGTCGTAATCAATTCTAATGCTTCGTTGTCGCCGATACAACTGATTCCTTAGCTCTGATGCAAGACGTACAGAAAATATGTCCCTTCGAACGAATAGGTGTCATGGGACTACCTGCCTTCCACGGTTACGGTCTGACTGTTCAAGTGACTCTTCCACTGTACACTTTCGTTACAGCCTGCATCTACGCACCACGTGCTGTGACCGATCCGCACGCTCCTCCTGTCATGCCAACGTCTGACAACATGCTCGATGGTGTACGATGGACTGGGTGCACTGCGTTGTTGACTGTCCCGACGTTTGTGGAGCAGTGGGCACTCTCCCCGGAAAACGTGGAAGATCTCAAGAAGTTGAAGTTGGTTGTGAGTAACATTCTCCTGTGTCCATTTCACCTGCGCATGATTACGTGCCCTAGTTATACGGTGGTGGACCCTTGGCAGAGAAGGTCGGAGATGATCTATGCGCTGCTGGAGTCGGGATCTCTGCACTGTACGGAGGCACAGAGTTTGGGTGTCCCACACGCGTTCGACAAAAAACAGACATCACAGACGGCGACTGGATTTGGCTGCGTTTGTCTGACGACGTCAAAGTTAGATGGGTTCCCTATGGAAACGACACCTATGAATTACAAGTATTGGTACGTCTCTTTTATGCTCCTTCCTCCTTTGACTTACGTTAACAACTGTAGGCTACTGAAAGCCATCCATTGGCTGTAGAGAATGTCCCTGGTGAAAAAACCTTTGCGACATCTGATCTTTTCGTCAAACATCCGACGAAGAACATGTGGAAGATGTGAGAATGTTCCGTAGTTACTGATGCGATGACTGAAGTATTATGATAGCGTCGGCAGGGCAGATGATGTTATCATCCTTGCCTCCGGAGAGAAAACTGTTCCTGCCCCTATGGAAGACGTCATCAATTCCAGCCCCTTGGTTCAGGGTTCGGTGATGTTTGGACGGGAGCGAAATCAAGTTGGTGTATTGGTAGAGCCATTCCATGAACATTTCGTCGACGTTGGCGACGACGGCGCTGTTGTGGAATTCAAAAACAAGATCTGGTGCGTTTCGATGTTGATCATGTGACACGAGGGACACCAGGCGTACTCATCGCAATCTCAAAGGCCGATTGTTGAAGAAGCAAACAAGACTGCCCCAGCATTCAGCAGGATATTCAAGGAGATGATTCTCATTACGAAGCCGGACCAACCACTTATGAGGACTCCAAAAGGAACCATCCAAAAGAAAGCAACGATAAAGGCTTATGAAGCGGAGATCGATGCCCTGTACGTGCTTTAGGATCAATCTGCGATTGAGTCACTAAATTCGTTGTCATGAAATAGATACGACAGTATGGACGTCACGAATTTGCAGTCCAACGGAATCGCTGGGCCGTCGGCTTGGACTGCGGATGTATTAGAGGGCTGGCTGCTACAGCATGCAGACGCAATAGGCCGTGGGCACGAGATCGATCCCGGAGCTGACCTCTTTGCCCAAGGTTTCGATAGGTGAAGTGTTCCAGACCACTGGTCGTGTTTTCGTCTAATGTTTGTTTCGCAGCTTGAGTGTCACGCATCTAAGAAACCAGCTGCTTCACACTTTGCGAGCTTCCTCGGACCTCAAGGTGCAGAGCGCAGCCTCTCAGGTCTCACAGAACATCGTTTTTGAGAACCCGACTATCAAACTCCTTGCCGCTCACCTTGCGGGTCTTGTCGGTATAAATCAGGCGTCACGGGAACTAGACTTCAAGCAACAGCATGTCGCCGCGATCAACGCTATGATCGAAAAGTATTCCATCGGCCTTCCAAGGCCCGCTACGTTCGTAAATGTTGCAATGCAGAACGGAACGTCCTCTAGTCAAGCGGTGGTGTTGCTCACCGGATCTACTGGTGGTCTTGGATCCTTCCTCCTAGGGCAACTTCTGCAAAATCCAGAGGTGAAGAGGATATATGCGTTCAATCGCCCTTCATCTACAACGAGTGCGGACCGCCAAACGTCGGCGTTCATCGACAAGGGACTTCCCGTCAATGTATTGGAATCTGATAAACTTGTTTATATCGAGGCAGACGCCTCTCAGAACAGGTGTGGCTTATCTCCCGCTCTGCACGAGGAGGTGCGGACCCTTGTCGTGTTGACGAAGCCAAAATTGACAATAATTAGATCTGTGGGGCAGTAACAACGATCATCCACAACGCATGGCGCCTGGACTTCAACTTGTCGCTCGCGTCGTTTGAGTCAAACGTGAAGGCGACACGAAACTTGGTGGACCTTGCGCTGGATTCGCGCCATAGCAGTTCGCTTCGCTTCGTCTTCACGTCCTCCGTTGGAACTGCACAGTCGTGGAGCCGCGAACGGGGCGCGTTCCCGGAAGAGGTACTGCTCGATCCATCTTCGATTGTTGGATCCGGGTATGGAGAAGCAAAGTATGTTTGTGAACGGGTGCGTAGTACTGTCTACAGTGCACGCAAGCATGCTGATCAACGTTCGTAACGCTAGGTCATCGCCAAGAGCGGTTTGCGTGCGACTTCGTTACGCATCGGGCAAATCGCAGGAGGACCGAACGGGTCGTGGGCCAAGACGGACTGGGTACCGATCATGGTCAAGTCGAGCATCGCTATTGGAGCCTTGCCTGATTCGAGTGGGGTGAGTGATGAAGGTATTCAGAATGTATAGTAGAGCTAAGAGCACGACGACGACGCCAAGGTGGTATCTTGGATGCGCTCCGAGGATGTGGCAGGGTCCGTCCTAGACGTCGCGTTCGCACGAGATGAGCTGCTACCGCAAGCGCTCAACATCGTCAACCCGTGCCGTCCAGCCTGGGAGAAGATCACGTCGTTCATCCGAGACGCTGTATTGAAGCAAAAACCAGGTTCTCTGACGAGCGAAGCACTGGGGATGATTCCGGTCACGGAGTGGGTTGCTCTGCTCGAAAAGAGGGCAGAGAGCGCGACCCCGGAGGACCTCGACAACATCGTGAGTATAGGACCCAAATTCATCGCGTGTACGGGACGTTGATACTATTATTATTTAGCCTGCAATCAAACTGCTCGAGTTTTTCCGAGCGATGGCAAAGCATGAAGGACCAATACAGAGTGCGGCCCAGTCGAAAGATGCACCCGAGGTAGGGGAGGTGGGCGGTATAGTCGACTTTAGCATTGCAAACGCGCTACGTGTCAGCAAGACCATGCAACAGATGCAACCTGTTGGTGAGGCGGAGGCCCATGCATGGGTTAACTACTGGTCCTCTGTGGGGCTTTTCTAATGTGTGACCGAGTCCGTGATCTTGTATGTACTTACCTGTAATACTCATGTTCGTGCTTGGTGCCATCTGTAACATTTATATATGACACGCACGCCCTTTTCCCCTTTTTTTTCATTATGTATCTGCGACGGAAGTCGAGAATCAATTCAAATAACTCCCTTTGCTGCTTTGCTTGTCAGCTTCTGGACCGTGATTTAGTGCGCGTAGATATGCTGGCCATTCAGTGGTTGCGCATGAAGCTGTAGGTACACACCTGGACCCTGATTGCTACGCCAAATCAAACATGGATCCATTGCTTTGAACCATTAATGTTACACTGTATTGATGTCGAGCGTCTGAGCCAATTTGCAGACTGAAATCTGGTAGGAACGGAGGGTCGGGGTGACCCTGGCTCATTTGCGACGTCCATGGCGTTACGGTTGTGTCGGTGTCGGGCTCCGACCCGGGTTCAAACGTTCAGGGTCCATCCCGAGGGGAACGATTTGTCCCCCGTTCCCGGATCCCATGTGTGAGGAGCCGCAATAGGCCAGTGCCATCAGCTCCGAAGAAGTTGGCAAAGCGCCAGAGCGGGCCTGCGGTCCCTGATGACCTACTATGGACTCATCATGTTATTGGAAAGATCTGGTCATTCGGAAGTGTATTCAAGTTCCATATCTCATGTTGCTCTAGATTCAGGAATTGATCATGTGCCTTTTGAATGTCAGTGCCACATATGGGTAGAGGTTTTGAGGTAGAGGTTGAGGGAAGAAGTTGGGGTTTCCTGCTGGTAGCATGAAGGGAACGAGATTCTTAGAAACTTGAAGGAAAGCGTGGGAACTGAAGAAATGGCATTGCACTGCACGATCTGCTCAAAACAGCCTACTCCTACTCTTTGTCTCGTTGTACTCATGTTTATCCCTGCTATGACCTCTGGCAAGCCATTGCATTGAATCACGCAAAATACTGTGAACAGACTTGGCTAGAAAAGAAAGAAAGAAAACAGCATCCAACTTGAAGCACCAAAACGAATGTGTACCCACAGCACCGCCGGGATTTGTACTTGGGACAACACTCCTCATAACCGCTACAATGAAACGGATCATGCATCCCGAGGTCAGATATCCAGTCATGATCAGTGCGTCGCGATGTAGCGATATCGTCTCCACCCCACACGCGACCGTGAACGGAAGAAGTTGGCCCGGGTCTCACAACGCCCCCCGGTGATTGCTAGCGCGGTCGAACGTCCAATGCGCTCTATGCCGGTTCGATCGGCGACCCTAGATCTGACTGCCTTAAGTTGATCCATTCCTCGCCAGGGTCATGAAATCGTTGCCGCGAGGCCTTGTGCCGCCGTGAGTCCAACTTCCCCGTGTCTCTGTCTGCAGTAATACCGATGTGTCTACAAACCTGCTAGATAACTGTGCACTCCAGTACCAGGCTGCGAGTCTGCCGAGAACGCCCACGAAACACCGAACCTGCCGCTGCGGGTCATTCACTCGATAGGACTACCGTCGGGACTCGGCATACGTACGTCGGTACACACACCGCGGACCGTCTCCTGGATCGCGCGGCCAAAACTATAGTCGCAGGAGATTGGTCAGATCGCGCCCGCGCAAGCAGCGACGTAATCACAAGCCTGCCTCGTGGCGACTCCCCGCTCGCCGACATTCCGACGAAGGTCGCCGGCCAAAAGTTTGGAGTCGTCTCTCTCCAGTAGGCCAGCTCCAGTGCCGAGGCTATTCTCAGGCCGAGGCCCGAAATGTTGACACATTCACTCTTCCGACGAATAGAAGAGAACACGAAGGGCCCGGAGGAAACGCCGAGTACCCGTCAGTCCCAGAGTCTTGGAGGCGCTTCGGACTCTCGGACGGATCCGCACATCGGCTGCAAACCCCGAATGACCATGATTCGGTGCCGTCTTCCGTCTCGTCTCTGGCATAGCTTGCTACGAGTCGAACATGCGCTGTATCGTACTCCTCGAGATGCACTGTTCACGTCGTGCGCTACGGCGACCCCACCTCTTCCCCATTCCCCAAATGATCCTTACTCTGAGTCTCTACATGCCCTCATGATAGCAAGGGAGATCATATCGCAATTCGGAAGCAGAAGTGTAGAGGTTGCAAAGCGCGAAACATGGACGCGTCATCCGATGTCATAAGTAGCCATACGGTATGGGACCGATCGTCGTACTCGCAGCTGCGGCTAGCAGTAACGAGGGTGGGGGAGTTGGTCTCCAGGTTTAGGGCAACCCATTAGTGTGAGCCCTCTGGTTGATTTGTTTCAAGGCAGCATTTGGAGTTTCACGGATTGCTCGTTCAGTGGGATCTTGGACGTATTGTCTTGCATCTTGCCGCGCAGCTGAGATCGATTTCTCTATACATATCTATGCATCAACTCCCTATCACACACAATTTGCGAAGGTGGAGGCATTTTCATGTTCGTCAAGAATATATTGAGCCACTGATCTCTCCGAAGTAGGGGTCTTGCAAGTTGGGTGGCATCTTGAGGCATGGGCATGTCAAAGGCAAGCGACCAATATATCAATGTGCGTGTTTGACGTTGACGTTGAAGTTGACAACTACTTACCTGCACTACAGCCGACAAATTTTCTTTGCACACTCGAACTCTTTTGACACCAATGCATACTCTACTACTCTCATAGATCTGGGAAACACTGATCGGCAGAAGGCTGTCAATACTGTCAACTATTTACTGGGAACTTGTTGTGCTGCAACTAGAAGGACGCCACAGTGACAGCTGGTGGCGGCACGGTCAACTTTGGGACCAGTGTGATATCGGACTCTCGTCAGCACCGATAGGCTAGAGCCGTATATCGTTTCGTTTCGTTTCGCTGGAACAACGCGGGTGTGGGCCAGTTCACCTGCGCGACAAACTGTCATATGACGATGCTGATGGCGAAGAATAGATTAGATTGCGACAGTGGATTACAGCTCACCGATTGGACCGACGCAGACGGCAGGGACGTTCGACGTTACCCGCACGACCACACGCACAAGTGAGTGGGTAGGCGGCGGAGGACCGGGGTTGACAAGCTTATCACCCCATTACGGTCCTGATAGCTGCATATGTGTTCGATTCGGTGGTGATACTGATAGCGATATCATTGTATATCGATATCTGACCAATCAACCAGGGGTGCTTCATCCTGAGCATGGAGACCATTTTTGCTATTTTCCATCGGGTTCTCATCGCTCCCGCCGCGGCATAGAGCTCGCGTTTATGGGCGGTGTTGATCCTTAATCACGGCGAACTTGGAAGACGGAGCAGACACTGCTAATGGGAAACTTCATCACGGCGCAAGGAAGTCATTTGCATCTCTTCCTTTCATCCTCTTCTTTCATGATCATGGCCTGTTTTTTCACTGCAGCCGTGATACGGGGCTAACTTTCATCGCCGGGTCCGTATTGCGCAGCATTTATTTTGAAACCGGAGCATAATTGGTGCGACGTCGGGTTACGCCGCTTACGCGTCACCAGACATGAGGCTGAGGGAGTTGTGAAGGTGACGAAAGGTTGGAGTGTCAGGCTTTCAGGCTGAATGTTACCCCCACTCACCAGCGCCGGGGCAGCGAAGCAAGGAGTGGTGGTTGTTTCACTTGTTTTTTTACAGCGTTGAACAACGTTCTCAGGCTCGTGCATCTGCGGCGTCCCTCGGGCACAATATAGTCAACCGTCATGTGGCGTGTGAGACTGACTCTTCTCTGACAAAGGAATTCACTTGAAGGGAAACAAAAGGATGACGTGTGGGTATTGAAATTGAGTATTCTTACCGGGTCATCCCGTCCTTGTTCTTGTGGGTTTCGAGACCCAAATATCGACCGAAGGGCCACGGACGGCGTGGTGTTGACGTTTGACTGATCAAGAGTACGTTCTTGAGAATTTGTCTTTCTCAAGGGGTCTTTTGTTTGTTTGTGTCAGTTTTTTCAGCATGAGAACAAGGCTTGGAAGGCTTCGCTCCAGTCGGTACGTTCTGACCGGTGAAACATGGATCAACACAAGGTTGAAGGGCCATATTTCGTCATTTTATACACGACTTTGTACGGGTCTCGCGGAGGAGGCGTTCTTGCCAGGCCATCGTGTAAAAGATGGGCCTCGTGTTGCGCCAAACCGCAAACACCTTTTTTTTTTTTTTTTCTTTTTATGTATTATCTTATTATTATTGCAATCAATTTCCCCCAAGTTTCCGATTCTTGAGTTGTTCTTGAGCATACTCAGTGACACTGTTCTCTTCGAAGAAGTCAGTACTAAGTACGACAATAGCCACGGCGTACGTGACTGAACAACGTCTAAGTCGTCGAAGTCGAAGACCGTTGCCAAGGCTTGCCTTAATTTTAGAAAAATAAAGTTTAACTTCTGGAATGTAATGAGATGCGATGATTGCGATCAAGGGCCAGGAAGAACTCAGCTTAAAAACAACAAGTCCATCGAGGAACAATTCAATGGCTCCACTTGGAGGCTTGTCTAGTCGTTTGGGGATACTGCAGCATCTATCCCATATTCGCCTTATTGCCGGACACTGTTCAATGTCAAATTCCTCCGGTGACCGTGGACCGCGATGTCATGATAGCGAGAAGTTGGTTCTAGTGGGCTTCGAATTTGATCGATACTTAGAGTGCAAGAGTTGCGGTGAGTTTGTATGTTGTGATCTTTATTTTTTATGACAGTGGATGTGAAGGAATGGAAGCCTTACGTCGGCAAAACGACTGGGGCTGACATACCGTATACGGCGTTAGATAGGCTCGCTTGAATCGGACTGATACACTTCCGACAAGGTTAGGAACTTCTAACGTGACTCATCATGCCACCGCCAGAAAGAACGTTCGAACTTTGTTATGTGGCGACCCTGATGCGGCATCGATTTGGAAACGTACAAGTGGTAACGCCGTTACTAACGTCATGAGTGGAGACGGCCATCGAAGAGCCTCCTTGAAGCGAAAATAAGGAATATGCCAGCGAACGATGCGGCCCTCTACCAAGAATAGGTCCAGATGGTTGTAACGATTACTTATGATTCATTGAAGTCGTGATGGATGGAAGTTGGCGCCGGCGACACGCGCTGATGTGATTGTGGCGGCCCCACTACCACTGATTCCGGGTCCGTTCTCGGGTCCAATTGTGGAGCAAGTAACGCGGGAGCTCGAGCGAGTAAGTAGCCTCGAAACCGAACGTTCTCGAACACATACTTACATCGTGACCATCACGGATCATGGATATCGCCGTCGCGACGAGTTCGACAAGCAACAAGTAACGATCCGGGTGGTCCACCTGATCCAGTGAACACCACAGAAGGGTCTTCCAAAGCATAGAGCCCACAGACACTATAGACGCTGGTTTGCTGATCGGCGGCACGCGAGCCCGGCGACGTGCGGCCGCATCTGAATCTGAGTCCGTTCCGGTGGAAGCCTGAGCGTCACGTACGCCCACATGGATATTTGATGTGATGGATCCAATGCGTCATGATCACAATGGCACAACTCGCGCGGCGGCCCGTTCACATCTTATCTTACCTATCCGATTCTATTCACATCGTATCTCATCCCAGCAGCCAACTCCCCCCAGCTATCCCATCTAGATCGATCATACGACTCCGCCTCTCCGCTCGAATCGTATCTCGTCCAGATCGTCCCCCACCTCATCTCAACCCCAGATCGAGCGTCCACATGGATCCAAGTTTGCTTTCCAGTTCGTATACACCGCGCGTAGCCCTCGTCACAGGTGCAGCTCAAGGAATCGGGCGCGCCATCAGCCTGCGGCTCGCCGCCGACGGGTTCGATGTTGCCATCAACGACATCGCGTCCAACCAGGCCAACCTCGATGCCGTCCTCGCAGAGATCGTCGCATCAAACAACAAAGACAAGGACACGGGCAGAGGGGCTATCAAGATCGTCGCGGACGTGACCGACGAGAATCAGGTCAAGGACATGATCGACACCGTCGTGCGCGAGTGCGGCGGGCTCGACGTGGTGCGTGTGCATGGCTATTCTTCGCCGATTGGGAACGCGGATGGTAATCGATCTGCCGTTGGAACGTTGACGCAACCTTTTCACACTTGGCATTTCTGCTGTGTGATATGGGATGTGGATACGTGCAGATGATTGCCAACGCGGGGATTTGCCGTGTGGGCAACTTGTTGGAAAGTACGTGGATCATCATCGTACGATGATGTCGATGCATGATCCATACGGTCTGTACAGCCAATCTGGACGACTGGGATGCCAATTTCGCTGTCAGCGTAAAGGGTACCTTTCTCTGTTTCAAATATGCGGCTCAGCAGATGGTCGCACAAGGACGTGGAGGTCGACTCGTCGGAGCCTCTTCCATCGCCGGAAAGATCGGTACGTGTGTGTGCACAGACGCATTGTTGCCTAAATGATGATCCGTGGCGGACGGAACTTGTCTGGCCGACTGGGGCGCGTGCATTGCAGGCCACGAAAATCAGATCGCGTACTGCTCGGCCAAGTTTGCTGTGCGAGGGATCGTCCAGTGCGCTGGTAAGTCGCTGCAAGGCGCTGTCCATGATTTTCTTCATCGCGATTGCTGTGTACTGGGCTACGTGATGTTCGGGTTCGAACGTGCTACATATGATGGATTGACGACACATCGTTGGTCCGCATTCCCGCCACCTTTCAGCGCTTGAGCTGGGACGGTACGGGATTACGGTCAATTCATATGCTCCGGGAGCTATGGCGACGGCTATGCGTAAGTGAGTATGACCTTTCATGGAAATGACTTATACATATGGATGTTGCAGTGGAAGGTATCAAAGTAGCGAATGAGCAACGGCCGGAGAGCGAAAAGCTTTATCCGGGTGGATTCTACAACGCTGTACGTTGTTTGGGTACTTACTTGAGAAGAGGCTCCGCTCATCCATGGCGACGGTTGGTGGATGCCAAAGGTGGCGAACAGGTCTGCAGTGGGATACCTCGGCAAAGCGGACGACGTGGCTAGTGTTGTGTCGTATCTCGTCTCCAAGGAGGCACACTATATCACTGGTGAGCATGAAACATGAATGGATGTGTAATTTTAGTTGCTGAGAGATGGGTGCGAACAAACTTCCAGGTCAGAGCGTGAGTAGACCGCTGATTCCCCTGAAAGTGCACGTGACCATTTCGGTGCGATAGATGTCGGTCGATGGCGGGGTCTCGCTGTCGTAACTGGGCCTGGGTTCGCGGTGATCGTTGGAGCAATTACAAAAGGTACGGCGTATTGATGGGGCGTCATGGGCAGGGGTACTGCTGAATCGCGAATATGAACAAGATGGGGGGACGAGCCGATGAAATGAGACCGCGATGGATCGCGAAGGGGGGAATAAAGTGAGCTTGTCGAGCAGATGAAATGCGGGGAAGAGTTGGAGATTGGCTCCTTTTTCTCCTATCTGTCATTCGAACGCGGTTGAGATGATCAAAAATGATCGCAGCACTGCGCGGTAGATCAGATTGTCGTTGAGTCGATTGTGGCAAAAGATGGGATGCGGTGCGAGCCACATACGCCACTTGGAAGATGGGCACCGAGTGACGGTATGACGGAGGGAGAGCGCCAGAGGATGTAAAGATCTGGACGGGCGTGGGTAGTCCGGATCTGGAAATAGTGAGGAACAAGAAATGCAATGAATAGATCAGGATGCGGGAATAAGCCGATCCAAGCCGGACCGTCGGGAAGATGCGCATGGTGCAGTGGGAGTAGGACGGGTGTTCGGTTCGCGTAGTGAATAATGTCATTGCAGTCTAGACGGATGGATGGGTGCGACAACAACGTGGGCAAGGCGGAAATGAGGGACACGTCCGGATGTTTTGTGTTGATGCACGTTGCCACGGAAAGTCTCGAGGAGACAATTGCCGTTATGCTAACCGTAAACGGGAGGTTAATTGAAGATCGACCGGTAGATGAGTCTAGTAGGCTTTAATTACCATCCTGTCCCTCCCTCTCTGCCCTCCTTTCCCTTTCCCCCATTCCCCCTCACGATGACAGTAACCGGATTTCTGCGCAAGAGGACCACCTTGTCCAGAAATCAGTCGGTCAAACAGCCCGAACCGTACCGCTCCTCCGGCGATGATGTCCCTCCCACACTTCCACCGCTACTCCTCTCATTGTCCCTCTCCGATCCCGACCCGGCGGCTTCTGCCCCTCCTCCGGCCCTCCCTCCCGCCGCCTCCCCGCCCGTTCTCGCACTTCCCTCCCCGCCCCCGGAATTTCTCTCGCTGGACGATGTTTGGGACCCCTGGGCCAGTACTCGCTTAGATAGCCCTACGGCCACCCCTCAACTACGTTCGTCCTACCGCGCAAGTACTGTTACATATCATGTTGTTGACTTGAATTTAGCACTCAAACCCCCTGTACGACACGCGCCGGACGCCGTCTGTAACATTCCAACTCCTCCTCCGACCTCGGTTGCCAAGACGTCTAGACAGGACCATGCAACTGTCCAATCCGTACTGCACCCAGCCCGTCCGAAAAGTGCCGTCCATAGTAACCATCGTCCCCCTCTCATACAAAACCAAAGACCATCCACGTCCGGACGCACCACCATGAGCTCGAGCACTCCCGCCGTGGTTCGCGGGCAAGCAAACGCCCCATCCAACTTCGACTTCGAAGAATCCTTGTCCGCAGCCAACGTGCCCTCAGTCGTCAATCAATTTCGTTCATATCCCTCCCCACCCATACGGCATCATACTTCTCCCGCACCTCCTTCCCAAGCACCCCATACGGGTGCACAACACCTTCCTTTGTCCACCTCCCACCGTCATCACACACCGCCACAGAAGCCTGGATCGAGTTCCAGTCTTTCCTCTAGTAGTCACCACACCGATGCCACCCGGAGAACGAACGGATCGTATACATCTACGTCAGCGAGCTCAGTTCCCTCCCCTCCCGAGGTGAGCCCATCTCTCCTTTTACAGATAGATTAGGTATCCTCCCTTCGATCCATCTCACCGTCCATCTCCGGACTCACCGCGACCGGCGTCGCTAGTGCGAACTCGGTGATTATCCCTTCCGGCGTTGCGATAAGTGGCGTCGCAGGTGCCCGCCCGGTTCGCGTGCAACGTTATTCGTCCATTCTTGTTTGTTTCTCTTTGTTCACCCGCATTTTCTTCCCAATAGGTAATTGACGTCAGCACTGCTCCTTCAGCCGGGCGCTTAGACTCGCACTCTGTCCGTAAAATTCCAAACAACACGTTCCGAGCTAACCCATTTATAAATTCGCAGCCGTTCCTCGCCAATGCAACAGCACACTCCCCCTCCATTCCTCCCGCTCGTGTCGGCCGCAGTGCATCCGCTCTCGCTTCACGCATGTCCTTCAACGCAAACGCAAAAGTTCACCGCCCTCCCACAGGCTTCTCCGTCCCGCCTACTAGCTACCCTGACCGCGTCCAGCCGCTTGCGCGCCCTTCCTCGCACGCCACTGTGTCATCGTCCTCAGGACCTGCCAACCAATCTTCCATGTTGTACGACATCCTTCGTTCCGGTAACCCAGACGTGGTCGCCCCTTTGCGCAAGGGTCCTCTCATTTTCGCCGCCATGTCCGGGTCAGCTCAACCCGCGAACAACAATCCCTACCCTTCTCCCCCCGCAGAATACGCGTCGCTCGAGACCTCCCCTCCATCGCGCCGTAAAGCCTCCATTTCTTCCGGATTCCGGAATCAGTTCGATGGTCCAGCATCTCATCCAACCGAGCTCTCATCTCTCCGTCACAAATCCAGCAAGGGCAGTCTGGCCCATGTAGCATCTGGATCTGAACGTCCGCAGCTTTTTGGGATCAGAGGCGATGCATCTTCTGTCGCTGAGCATTCTCGTCCTCGGGTCCTGACCAAGGCACGTCCTACCACCCCTCAAAAACCTTTCATATCTTCTTCGCATAATGTTCTCCCGGCGCCGGGTGATCCGTTACTCCTGGACGATGACCCATTTGCCCGCGTCCAGGGCGTCAAAATGTTGAAGCCAAGTCGGTCGTGTTCCAGGAGCGTTGCATCAACTTTAAGTAAGGAGGATGGTCTCTCCAGCGAGGACGGACACCTCCAGTCTTCAAGCATGACACCCCCGACGTCTTCTTCCGACAACGCACCACTCACACCACCTGATGATTACAAGGTCGCTCGTCAACAACGCCGAGGTCAGTGGCTCGAAAAAATTCCTCCGCCGGCCGTGGCAGGGATCGTCGCAAAACTTGAAGAGGAACAGGTAGAAGAGCCACCTCGCGAACCCACCCCACCTCCGACTTATTTCCCGATCGTATCATTCTTGTCCGACGTCCGCCTTCTCCCCCTCCTCTTGTCGTTCTTGTCCTATTCAGAGTGGCTTGCGCTGTACAGCGCCAACAAACAAGTTCGGGAGCTGTTCAAGAGCAGGATACTCCGCGAGTTCGTCCTAGAACGGTATCTAGGTACCGTCGGGTATTCGAAATGGGACTATGAATGGGCAGAACCACTCGAGCTATCACTCAAGGCAAGTTCTGCATCTCTTCGTCATTCATGCAACCAAATTGACGCGGTTCGCAGGATCTTCACAACTACCTCCGAGGCGTGGCGATGCCAGTCCATCACTACGCTCGACTTTCTGCCGCTTATTTGCAGCCGAACGGGCCGAATCGGACTGCTGAAACGCCAGATATTCTTACATTGGCGCTCACCACCAGGGCCTATACCCGAGTGGTACTCCGTCTCCGTACACAGGCAGAATCAGAAGCTAGGTACCTCAGGACGCTGCAGTTCACAGAACCAGCCCAGCCCAGGAACAACACGCATCCAGGCACTCATCAACCCAGCGTATCAAGTCGAGCACCGTCTCCGACGACTTCTAATTCACACTCCCACAATCATTCCAATGAAAAGGCCGAGCGGAACAACAGTTTTTCGTCACAGGTCTCGAAGTTCAGGTCCCCTCTGTACCGAATCGGGCGAGCGCCAGTTCTGAGAGTGTTTGTGCCTTCGCCCGAGGGTGACTGGTTGTCTGACGCGAGCGTCGTGGAATGCGAAGCTGAACTGAAACGTTCGAGTGTTCTCAAGCTTCTGCGGGTGGGTGACATCGTCTGGGATGTTGCTGTCGGGGACGAAGGGAACCAAGGCCGACTGATCTGGGACGGCAGCTATCTTGTGGTACGTGCCTTTGTTTTCTGCATGGATACATGTGGTGTGGCGGCGTCTGGACTCACGTACGGTGTTTGTTGTTGCAGGATCTGGATTACCGATACTCCCGTGTGGGCGAACTCTCGCCTTATTTCCACAGCCTGGCGTTCTCTCCTTCCTACTTCCACCGGGTCATCCGAATCGGTGGATCGGCCAGCCACAACCCCCATTGTAATCCAATCGTTTACATTGACATAAGCCCATGGGGGCGTGAGATCGCGGCCAACTTGCAGCTATTGCAGGATCGTGCTCGGACGGAAACGTGTGTATTATTTTTACCCCCTCGTTGTATCCGTGCTCATGCATTACGTGTGTATCGCGCAGAGCTCACGGCGCGCTGCATGACGTTGTTCGTTGGGTGCATCGTTCGCAGTTCACCATCCGTCCGCCTGCAGAATCTTCATCGCATGGTCAGAACCGCATTCGCTCCTCCCCTCGCGGCCCTGTACGCATTCCCATTCCCACCGTCGACGGGTTCTACATCGATCCCGGCTGGTACGGGACTGTAGTCCTCGAGTCTGAAGGGACGAACGAAGGTCTGGTCGACCTTCAGTCGCGTTGCGGGCCTGGAGTTTTCCCGCCTAGAGCGGAGAGTTTGGCTACCAAGATTCGGAATGAAAAAGAGAAGGAGAATAGGCGGGTCTGGCGAATCTTGCGCGAAAAGAGGTGCGGCGTCTCGTTTTGTGGTGTGTGCGCGCCTGAACTAATGACCAACATAGTCGTCCTGGTGAGATATGGCTCCGAGCTGTGCAAGTCAAGGAACGATTGATGTGAACTGGAATTGGTATCTCGATATGTGGTTTGGCTTTGGACGCTTTTATGCACACGCACGCACGAGTCAGATGATGATGAATTTAGTAGAGCTTTGGGGCACCTGTCGTCTCCTTAATTGTTTTCCTGTCACGAACTTTGCAACGTTGTGGATTCCTCGACTTTTTTTTTCCCTCGTTCCTCAGATTTTCTTTCAGGTCAGGCTTACTTTAGGAATTTCAGATTACTTCAATTTGTATTTTGCATCCCCCCGCTGTCCCCCTCGCCCCCCCTTTGTTTGCACTTTAATTTAGGTAGACCTTCGGTAGTATGTGGAGTAAACAAACGACAACAATGTCACGGGATTTGATTTTCTGTGCACGTGACTTGATTTAGACGCGCCGTTCGTGTCGCCCCTTGACTTTACGCGTCTACGCTGTTCATTGTCGACTTACCCTCCTTATAATTCGTCTCGCCCGTTTCCCAACACTTTATTCTTCGCTTTCAACCACAGCAGCGGGTCTGTAATATACATATATCTCTACTCTCAAACAAAGATATTACAAAAAAAGCACGCCATGCAGCACGCCTTCATAGTCCTCTTCCTCATCCTCGGCGTATACCTCCCCTCTCCCTCGTCGTGGTCCTCTCCTAGCACATTCGTTAAGGCCTCGATCTACCCGACAGAACCAGTCCAGGGGACGTCATGGACCGCCGACCGACCGATGCGCGCGAGCTGGGTCGAGGACGGGACATACCCTTTGCTGAACCAGATGGGCACCGTCGAGATTGCGTTGTGGCCGACACATAGCCAGGTGAGTCATCATATTGACCGGTCGGCCCGCACAGCCGGGGGCGGATTCTCTTTGAGATGGAACGGGATTTTTGGTTTCTCTCTACCACCCGTCTTCATTTTTTTTTGTGGCTGCGTGTCAAACGATGTATGCTAACGATACGCGTGGCGGTGGTGTTGATGTTGATGTGACGGTGGTATTATTGACGGTATGACGGTGGAACGGCACATGCGAATCAACTTGGACGAACAATAAACGATTTAGGAGCATCTCCTCGTTCAACTCGCTTCGGGGGTGAATCCGATGGCGAAGACATGTCAAGTGACGGTGCCTTCGTGGGATTTGAAGCAGGGTTCCAAATAGTAGGTCCATTATTTTTCGCGC
>JBBPQC010000508.1:0-18198 GCA_038092295.1 Leccinum arenicola
CTTTTTAGATCCATTTCCCGTTCATCCCTGGCCAATGCCAAGGGTTTGTCCTTTTCTGGGAGCTCAGGAGCTTCTACATCCATCGGCATTGGCATGTCGTGTTCTCGTTGGGGATTCGCGGCACCCTCTACTACTATAAGGGGGATGGTTCCTTGTTCCTCCGGCTCTTCTTTCTTGATGACATCCAATGGCTTGGGACCCACTTTGCACAGTTCGTCGATCGCTTCAACTATGGCTGAAACGGAGCCAAGTTCGCCTTCATACTTTAGTGCGTCGAGGCGGTGCCAGGTTTCCTGCTTCCTCAGCAGTAACTTCACCATGAGATACCGCGCGTTATCTTTGCAACGTGAAAAGAATTCATGAATATACGGGATGGAGCGACATACATGAAAGATGAGCAAAAAGCGTCAAGAGCGCGAACTCTTCATCGTCGAATAGGTGCGTCTCTTCCTTGAGAACAGTGCCAATCATGTCTGAGAGTATGTGAGCCCAGGCGGTAAAGAGGGGAACGAATACGACCTTCGAAGACGCGTACGTATGTGCTGACGTTCCGCTCTTCATCTGATCGACCCGGCTCGTTTGGCTCACTGGCAGCGCTCGATGGTCCTGGCATAGATTGGGCGAGAGTCTGCAGAACTGCACTCGCGTGCGCGTCTGGCTCGTCTTCATTCCAGACTTCGCCACCCGAGAACACGAGCGCGGTGACAAAGACAGTGGACGAAGGGTCCACAGCTCGATTCATGGTTCGAAGTACTAATTAGTCTCCTTACCCCCGAACGTATGTGTACATTGCAGATGTCGCGGTCACGTGACTATAACAGCAGCCTGAGGTAAATCAGTAACCTCTGCGCAACCTCTCATTCTCCTCTCTCAATCGCCTGTTCTCCACCTTCAACTCCCGGATTTCTTCACCCCACTCCGCCATTATCTCTCTGAGTTCCTGCTTCCAACCTCTACCCATTCGGACAAGGTCCAAGTGTAAGCCCATCATCTCTGCCTTGGTGTCGCGCTGGAAGTCGTACATGACATCATGAACAATATTCCGCAAGAAATCCTGTGCAGTCGTATTCATGTTTAGATTCGCGGCTGACTTGCGGTGCGGCGATTGGAGCCATATTGGCGGACCAGTGGGGCGACGGGGTGACACCTGCAAGGAGAGCTCCTTTTCTCGTTCTTCGTCCTGCCATCCGCCTACGGCCTTCTCATCTTCCGATTCGTCGCTGATTACAGATGTCTCTTTGATGTCTGGGTCTTGCGCGAACCTAGTTTTCTTCCCTTCGACAGCCTTTTCTTTCCCCTTCCCCTTCCAGATCTCGCCTCTGGCAACCTCGGGACTTCTTGGCTCAAGTACGCCAAAAGCGCTGCCAGTCGCACTCGCGAAAGGGGCTTTCGCCTCATTCTTCCCCAATGAAATGGGTGTCACAGGTTCGTGTGGTAATTCGGGAGAGGACAAGTCGCGATCGTCACTATCGTCCGGGGTAGCTAATCGTCGTTCTTGCTTTTGTGGCGTGTTCGCAAAAATTTCATTAATAAGCTTCGAAGATGATCCTTTGCTTCGAGATGAGCGAGTTGAAATGGAATTGGGTTTTCGTCTCATGGGTGCGCTCTCGACAGACTCGGAGACGACACGACGTGACCTTTTCGGTCGTTCGCTCTCGTCACTGGGACCGCCGTTCACATGGGAACCTGATCGGACTCGCATTGTTGCTAAATGTCCAGAAATGGATTCCGGCGCAGGTCCGAGTCCTAAGGTTTCAATGTCTTGTCCCATCCTATGCAACGAGGTAGGCTTGGTGCGTTGCCTAGCATCTGTTGGCTCGTGGGATGTGGGTGAAGGTGACCGTACACGGGTTTCTTCTTGCTCCTTGCCTCTCTGTAACCGCAAAGGTTTTATACGATGAGACAGAGCTACCAAGAACCAATGTTAGATGCTGAGTAATGTGAGAAAGGGTAAGTTGCATACGAGAACGCGAAGACGCTGGCCGTGCACCAAGCGCCATGTTTCTGGTCTCGGATAGTGGCGTTCGCGCGGGAGAGGCAAGCTTCCTGCTTGGTGTGACTCCACCCCCCCATCGGATCTTTGATGCAGCCGTAACACGCTCTGGTGACTTGACCCCAGGGCCAGCGACAGTGGATCCTGCTCGTGCCGAGGATGCAGGACGTTGTGGAGACGATTTTAGACCTGCAGTCGAACTGGACTTGGCCCTCACGCTAACGGTCTCAGTAAGGTGAGACTTGGACTTCGCCTGTGAACGTGTATATTTGGCTATCGTTCTCGGGAATGATATGATATGCTTACCTGGACATTGATCTCCTTGATGGGCGCACTGCCATCCCCGATAGTGAACGACTTTGGCTCTTTCTCCAGTGACCTTAGATCGAGAATCAAGAGTCTGCCGCTTTCAGTGCCCAGATAGATAGCAGCGCCCTCTGCAGTGAAGGCGCAACAAGTAAGACGAGTTTCCACGTTGACAGTCTTCAGTATACTAGCCAGATATTAAGATGGACACAGCAGTCTTGGGGAGGCTTACATACCCGTTATCTTTGTCTATGTCAACAAGTGCTACGTCGCCATTGGACGTGACAACAGCGATGAGGGTTTTGCTGAATGGACTAGCCGCGACACCCACGACGTCTCCTCCGCCAGGGATACGAACGGTCTTGAGTGAGCCAGAAGGCCTCATCGAGTCGTATACGACAACATCCCGTCCAACACCTAACAAGAGCTTCGTCCTAGAATGTTGGTGGAAAACGCAACAGGTAACGGGCTTTCTATCCGGCAGCCCCCTCAGTCGAACGTGCGACGACAGTGCCAGGTTATGTACAACGACCGCAGAAGCCGATACGGCCGCCAGAAGAGTGCCGTCGTTGGATATGGATATGCGTTCGATGGTTTCCTTGTGGGGTTCCAAAGAGGATAGGACCTCTCCAGGTGAGCGGGTACAATCTAGTGACCACACTTTGTTAGCGGCTGCAAAGAAGAGCATGCTGCCTCTGTCTTTTATTGCTAAGCATGTCACAGTATCAGATCCTTGGTAAAGTTCTTCAAAAAGACATTCCGATGGCGTATATCTTTTGATAGACGAGAGATTGGCGATGTAAAGCTGGGAGTTGGCGGGAGACCAGATGTTTGTGGAGCATTCCAAAGAACTGGAAATAGGGAATGAGCTCAATGGGTTCTTGAAACAGACCGGGTCGATGAGACTGGTGCCACTGTGAGTGATGATTGCGAGCATGGAGGTGGTTCAGTCAGATGCAGATAGTAAGTACAACCGCGTCGCGAACGATGAGTCGACGACGCGTCAGTCACATGACCCAAACTCGCATTCATCAAGGTTCTACTGAGTTGGATTGTCAATGTTATACATAGCTTGTACATAGAAAAAAAAGCAACGTGTTCACTCGAATCTCGCTCTCTTGCGTACCATTACATCCCCAGCCCGATCCTCACTGGCAGACCCGCCGGCCACCGGAATATCCGACTCGACATCAATACGGCTTGCACTGCCAGCCTGCTCTTCCCCGAACGATGTGGACTCCACGTTGACTGACGTCACTCGATTGTCATCGAGCGACAGCGTCAGACTGTCCGAGTCACTCGAGGTCGACTCGCTCAAGAAACTGGGGTACTGTTTCCCTGTCAGGTAACAATTGCATTGAGAAGGCGTTGCGAATTACCTGCAGGTACTGTCGCATGCCACTTTCAGCCATCATATTACTAGGAATCTTGTCGCTTCCTCTCAGGTATGACCTCCGGGAGATCATAGCTTCCTCAGCCGTGGAGCGGATGACTAGGGTTTTTACTGAAGAAAATCTGAGTAACGAACACTCTCAAATGAAAACACTAACCTGTGACTGGTCTTGTCTGCCCTATACGATGAACACGCTAGGAAAACAAATAAGTCCACAGTCGGAATGCACCAGGAATGTTTCAAACCTTGATAGCCTGTGACTCAACGTCGGGATGCCAGACAGGTTCGCAGAAAATAACCCGGGAGGCCGATATTAAGTTGCTAGAGAAGAAATTAATTATCGGAAGTTACAATGTTCGTCACGAACTTACAGGCCTCGAGCACCAAGCTTCAATTCCATCAAAAGAACTCTGTAATCGTCCGAGGTTTCGAATGTCGTGATGCATTGTTCTCTTAACAAGTAATTCTCCTCGTTGGTATACCGTAGACACTTGATTTCGAACAACGACAAGGCCTCGTAAATTTGGAGGAGCGTCATGGGAGAATTCGAGAATACGAGGAACTTCTCCTTGGCCGAGAATTGCTGGACCTGAAGGTGCATGAAATGTGGACCCTCAATGATGTCAGCCTCGGTACATACCTCGGAAAGAATGTAATTCAATTTCTTTGACACAGAAGTCCCGACTGTTACCCCGGACAAATGTGGAGATCCAGTCACGCGGACTGTGCCAGTGGCCGCTTCGGTGGAAGTTCGGACCTGGCCAATCCTGACTCCGCCGTCCTGATATTCTTCAAGCTCCTCGTCTTCAGATATGTTCATTCGCTCGATATTTTTCATCAAAACTTCGATCGTCCCTTGCACCTCTTTCGCCATCTTCTTCGTCTGGCTCACATGCTTTGCCCTATGTGACCTCTTGGGTTTCGAAACGTTTCTTCCTTGCTCATTCCACTCGATGTTGTTACCCTCTTTAATCAACTCGTCTCTTGAGATCAGAGGATTCTTGCGTAGAAGCGAACGCAGAAGTACCAGGCGGTCTGGGTGCATAAAGCAAGTCGTTTTACTGGTGTCCCGCAGCTCAGTTCGGTTCCACGCTTCAAGAATGGCAGGATCGAGTCCAGACACCTTGAATGGAACCTCACTCAGACCGGTTTGCGTTGCCCTCCAAACCTGGTCGTTGGCGGCAGTAGCCCTGCATATCTGGTCAATCGGATGCCATTTCAAGTTGAAGAACAGTATCCGTACGCATGTTCGAGCGCCTGCTTTAGGAGATCCATATCCTGAGGACTGATCTCCCCCTTCTCTATCCGCTCGATCGCATTATGCATGTAATTGATTTTGGCGAGCCGGCAGATTTCGTCGACATTATACAAGGTATCCGAGGAGGACCAGAAGAGCCCCCTGGAGATGAATATCAGAAAACCATGAGATGGAGGAAAGTTTACTCGATTACTTACTGCAACGAGTTATCTACGGCATCCTGTAGCTCCTTGGCTCGCTGGCTCAGTCAAAGGTAAACAAAAGTAGTCTCAGACTTGATGAAAATGACTTGTGACATACCCTCGGGTGGAACATATATTGCTGGGTCAAGCGTTAATAGGAGACCACGAATTTCGATTACTATGTCGACTTACTGCGCCTACACGCATTGTATCAATAGCATTGACTGCGAGGCCAGCTTGCATTGCATTGTATGACTTTCGAGCATAATTGTCCAGATCCATGTAGACTATGTGGTGTTCGATTGGGGGAAGTAAAACATCACGTTCGACGTCTTCAACTCTTACAAGCTAGATGTTACTAGACGAGCAAGTAATAGTATTTTTCGACTTACCTGTGACGGACCATCACTGTTTGCATCACTTGGCTGAGAATTTTGATAGAACCAGGTCTTGGCCCATGTGGATCACACAAGGGTGTCGAAATATGGAATGTGAAACTCTTCGAGTCAGCATGAAACTGGGGAACTGCAATGAAATCTGCAATCATAGTTCCCAGTTTACGGAGGTTGAGGCTGTCATAGTTACCCCAAACCCGCACACAGGGCTGACCAAGGAGTTCTTCAGACTCAGCAAGTTCTGGGTCAACATATTCCTGTTCATCAGTTGTGTGACCCAGTTGTAAACCAAGTAAGTTCGATGTTGGAGTACCAGACACAATCCATTTGTGTTGAATGCTGAGTTTGCATACAAAGTGGTTGATGGTAGTGGCCATGTTGCCAACAGTATGGCCTTCATCAATAATCAGCCTTTTCCACTGCACCTGGAAAAGTGGAGTGACATCAGGGTCTCCAGGACAGCAACAATCTGGAACCCGAGACCCCTCCAAGGATGGACAGGCACAAGATTTGAGTGCATTGAGTTTTGCTGTCTTGTCTTTTGTTGATTCTTTGCGAAAACCTATGGGCTATTAGATTGACATCAGGTATGATAGTACATTCTACATACGAGTATCACTCATAACAATCAACTAAAAACTCATTAGTCCAGTATTGAAACTGAAGATCATTCTTACCTCATAGTCTGATGCAAGTTTTTTGGCACTAGGAAGAGTCATTGATGGTCGGACAATAAGATAACGAACATTTTCAAGACAATGTTTGTTGATCTCATTTTTCCACTGACCCAGCAAGGTCAATGGAACAATGACAAGGGTGGCCAAAGATAGAAACATAGTCCGAGGGAATACTGGTGGATTGGGAACCAGATGACGGCTTGATCTTCTCAACATCTGTGCAGCAAGATTGGTGTCGAAATGGTGATAGAATGGTCCATTGGCTTGCATCAATGGCCACAGATGACTTGCTTCAAGCTCATCTGCAAATCTGAGACGAGCTGAAGCAGCTTTGGGCATAGAGAAATAGTCCAAAAGGACTTCAACAAGAGAAGGGACTTGCAGGATAGCTTTATGGCCCAAGCCTGCCCTATCCCGAGCAAGGGCATGCTCTTTAGAAGGGAAATGAGCATATGCCAGTGGTGTCATTGCTGGTCGCTCGTCGACTGGGGACTGCTCTGGATCTGCATGCTGTGTTGCAGTTGCAAGGATGAGAGCTAAGATCATAATGGTTTTTCCCGTTCCTAAGGCAAGGTTCAGTTTCATATTTTTGTGCTCCACTGAAACCCACCTAGTTCTTCACAAAGTATACCCGCTTGAGGTGGGGAAAACAGTGGACATCCCTGGAATACAGTCATGGTTGAAGGTTGAACATAAAAACGATCACCCGACATAGAGGAGACAGCCACATATGTGGGATCCAGGATCAGGCTAGTACTCGACTCCTTGTGGAGCATGATAGCAACCGAGTGTCGCTGATAGCTATACAGGGTGGTCCTAAGACCCCATATCATGTCACCAGAAGCAATGTGATAAGATATGCTTTTCTTTTCATTCATCAACAGGCTCAGATCCGGAGAAGGCAGCTCGCCATAAATCTCCGCCATTGTGCGGTTATCCTGTCAACGACAATCAGCATCAACATGGAAAATGGAGTCAATGTTGACAGACAGTTTGATTAGACAACAAGTGGCTTTGCGGAGCTCCAAGACAAGTTTCATCCGCATCCCACAAGCCGTTGTTTTGCTCGATCAGGGGTACAACATCATGCATATGACATCGGGCTTCCTTGACCACGGCTTCAGGACGATGGTGTAATCGCCCACATACATTCGGCAAGTCGATGGGGACAAGGTAGATCCTTATGAAGATGTAGCGCCCACTCGGCCCGAGTTTACAGGTTGCTCGGAGAAATAGATGCTCGGTAAGAAAGGCGAGTTGTCGGAAGAGTGTGTCCTCTGGATGGGTTGACAGATTTCGCACAGGCAATGGGTGCCAATCATGACTATCGGATGCACCGGGACAGGGTGATCCTCCATCGTGGACGGACACAGTGATTGTGCCACACGGCAGAAGGTTGCCCAGTGAGAACGCGTCGGTGGCGTCTGATGTGAGAGATAAGCTGAGATTTTCCGGGCAAAATGGACAGTACGTGGATGGAATCAAGCGTTGTGTCTGCATGAGAAGTGCGGAGGATGTCGATGTCGATGTCGATGATGATCGATGAGTCGTGACTCGGACGCAACGCGCACGGGCAGAATTGATTGAGTAATGCCGTGCGAAAAACTTGCTTATTACAGTTTTTAGTATATTCAACCAGAATCCCAACTCGGCGACTAGTACTAGGTCCTCATGGCGTCCTTGTTAAAACGTTCGTATGGCTATAAAGTTCGCCTCTCGGCGACGAGATTCACACCCAAGAAACCGGGTTTTGTCCGGCACAACTCCAGCACCACTTCTGAATCCTCCAAAAGCAGAATAACATGGCCAGAATACCTCCAGATTCGAGGCGGCAAACGTAGATGGGAGACGGTACAGTGCTCGTATAACCGTGGTGTTACTTACTTGCTGAGCCACCCCTTTTTAGGCCGTCACTATTCCCTCCTCCCTTCTCGGCCTGGTGGGTGGAGCCGCATACTTTGGATCTCTAGAGACAGACGCGAGCAAACCGATCATGGTGGACTTCTAATTTTATGACGTGGTCGGGTAGATGCTGATGCTTCGTGTGCAAGGGAATTGATCCCATGTTCTTCTATGGGGCTTGTACGATGGCGTGCACGGGTGAGTCACCTGAAACGACCATCATAAACTCGTCATGCCTAGTATTCAACCTTTCCGAGGTCTTGGATACCTTCTCGGCCCCGCAATTGGTTCCGCTTGCTGGAGAATGACTCATCGTCGTACCATCTCCTTGATAGAAGCAAAGGATCGCGAGTTCTACAACCATGTAGTCAAAAACCGTGTCGACCCTAGGGCACAAAGTGCCAATAATCCTGTGCCAGACTATTACGGTATAGAGCTAATGATTTTCCGTATAAGTCTCCTTCTGATGCATTGTCGGACCGTCAGGAGAGAAAATAGGCTCGCTGCATCAATACCGCCAAGTACGTGTCGTCGTCTGTCTTCAAGCTTTCGTTTTAACTTGACTTGCAGTGGCTGCGAGACCAGGCAAGGTTTAGGCGGAAAGCACAGTTCCCAGAGGTATAGAAGCGGGACTATCACCATAACATAGTAATATACTCAATGCACTTGTCATACTACATTGACATCCATCTCAGGACTCTCCATGTGGCCAATCGACACCCCCGATGAACGTTGTGTTTATGATAAATTAGGACTGTGAGCGCTAGACTCGCAGAAACGGCGCGCCATCGCAGCGCAGACGAAAAGCCGTGACCGGTGTGGCCGAATCGAACCAGAGAACTAAGCTTCCCCCTCCGCGGGAACCCAAGAACATAATGGCCATCGCCATTCCAATAACCACTAGTTTTTTGAGCCCGAACCAGGTCTTCCCAAAGACCGTGTCTCCATACCGCTCACCGCGACAGCCAACGGAGTCACCGGGGGCGATAGTTCATCCTTCGGAAGCCTTGTGGAATGCTGCATTTCATGTTGTGGAAACGACAGCACGTGCACCGGCGCAGATTTGGGGTAGCTTGAATCGGGAAACAAGCTACGGGCTTTGCTGAAGTTGGACGGGGGAGGGGACCGTGCACGCTTGGGAAACAGGCTTGCGGATTTCCTGTCCGTGTCCTGGTCTGGCTTCGGTCCGCTGATAGAGCGGATTTGGGGTGCCCAGCGCACGTCCACGACAGGGGTGACGGGGATGGTCGGGAGGCTCGCGGCTAGAGCTTCGACGTCATGGATTGCTTCCTTTTCCGACGGTCGCTCGTCTGACAACTTGGATGTTATCCTGCGTCTTCGTATCCAGTAGACACAGACTGTTTCATCGCGGCGTGGGTAAATCCGATCCTCCTCTGAAGAATCTTGAGCACATACCTAGGGCAGCGAGCAGGGCAAAGAGCGAGAGAAAGAAGGCAGTCGACATGACTGAAGAGGTTGAGATAACCGTGCCGCTCGCATTTGATTCAGGGGTGGATGTTGGAATGGTGACGGGCTGCGACGCCTGTGAGATCGGTGCGGACTCCTGACCAGCCGGAACGTTCGGAGAACTCATGAGGGGGAAGAGCGTACGACCTTGGTGAAAACACTGGAGGTCAAAGGCAAATGATGAAGAGCTCGAGGGAACACAGACGTTGTACTAGGTTCCATGGTGCCCGTCCGGTGTCAAGCTATGTAGCGCCCAACACATCATTACCCTAGCAACGGTTCCATCGCTTGATACATCACAACTACAGGGTTGTTCAGATTCGACCCAGTGATGGTGATGGGGGCAGACACATTCTCTCGAGGTTGTACAGGTACCTGGTATACGATCGTCTAGCTATGAAGTTTTAGTACCCATTACTAGCACAATCAAACCCCTTATAACTTTGCGCACTTACCTTTGCGCTTATACCAAGCCGGGGGTATGCGTATGCGTTATTATGAGAAGTTTGACGGTAGGCGAAATGCAGGGGACAAATCATCTCTGTCACAGGGTTGACATCGAAACGTTGATGATACTAGTACGTTCAATATCCGCTGCAATGCTAAGGTTCTCAGTGATGCCAACCATATCATGATGTACCATTACTAGAGGTTCTCCCGGACGGCGGTCCAATTTGATGCCCTAAGTACCACCAACCGTCACGATGTTCATATAACTGCATATACAGTGACTGGACGAGGGAACTTATGATCATGTAGTCTTGTCACATCTACGGCTTGATCTACGGAGTGCGAACAGAGGACGTTGCGGTACCGGGTAGCCGGAGGGTGCTAGAAACTTGGAGTGCACCCGCAATCATCGTCAGGATCTGCAAACCCACTCGATTGTTTCGGACCACCGCGGACGAATAGATGTCCCCAAACGGATGACACGAAACACAAGCACCCGTAGAGCTGGTTGCCTTTACCACCCGGCAGAGTCATCAATCAGAATCTACGATGCATGCGTTAAGCTGGACTTGGGGGACCTAGATGTAGCAGTAAATACATTATTCAATCGACGGCGACCACTGCCATATGGCAAGATGTTCGACCGCAAACGCTATATCGCGTCAACCAAGATATTCGATATAGCTCTGTGCAGCGACCGCGCTCCTTCGCTAGGTTGGTAGCTCGGCAGAGCTTTCACGACCAAATATTCCACCTCCTGAGGAGACAGCGTTTTGGCCACATCGCTAGCGAGCGCATAGACGGCCTCCGCGGCGATAGCCTTCTTTTCGTTCAGCGTGAAAGGCACAAAGGGAAGGACTGAAGTGACACGGGAAACCAAAGAAGGCTGTCAAAGAAGCGTGAGATCACCTTCTCAACGAGAAACAATGGACACACCCCAAGGCAGTGCGAAACACGGGGTCGTAACAGACCCGTCAGCTCAAGGTACTCCTCGCGAGTCATTTGCTTGTCTTGCTCCGAGCGACTCTCATGGTATTCAAATACCAACTCATGTCCGATGTTCGACGTGCCTAGCCAGATGACATTGCGCGCGTCGACATGGCGCTTCCCAGCCTCCAAAGAACATCGACCTGCCAGACAGTCAGCGGAACCCATTGCATGAAACATTGAAGACGAACCCAGTTCCCATGGCATCAGGAGAGACCAAAGAGCCTTCTGATCCTCGACCTTCTCGATTTCCTGGAATGCTGCATAAGAGCCCTGTCCAACCTATCCAACAAACATACTCACGTCCAAGACAACTATACATCTCTTTTCCTCGTTCTCAATCAAAAATTCGGCGAGCGTACACGAAGACGGTTCCTGTGCATTCACTGTCAGCCGCTGCTTGCTGTCAGCGTGGCAGATGATCTAGCTCACCTCATATGGACTCATAGAATACGATTGCCAGATGTCATGAGTAGATTGGAGAGTAGTCATATTTACAGTGTGAATGGGGACGTCAAGCAGGGATCCAACTATTCAGCGTGATCAGAAACCAAACTGCGAACAACAGAAACAGACGTACACTTCCGTGCCAACAAGCTCTTTCCGTGACCGCTCGGACCTGTGCTAGAGTTCATACGGTTTCGGGCGCCAAATGAAGCCACTTACCACATAGCAAAACAACAATAGGGGCCACAGCCAACTTCTGAGAATGCATGCCAAGAATGCGAAACAATTGTTCCAAGGCCCAGTCTTGCCCAATGACATCGTATTGAACCCGAGTCAGAGGGCGAAAGAACGAACGATGGATGAGCTGCGAAGTTCGGCGAGTGTGGGTTGCGTCAGCTCGCGCGACAAAATATCTATTGTCCACGATTAAGTATTCCGGAGAATGGAACAGACAGTCCAAATCACCTGGTAGCTGGATCCATTCCTTCCAGTGTGGTCTCGGGGGGCGGCGCACCTGGTTCATTGCCCTCAATACGAGGCGGAGGGTTCATAGCCGGATTCCGCAATGCCGAGGGGTTTGCACCATAAGCAAGCAGCGCTTTAACAATCTCCTGCTTGTGCGCCAGCTTGTCGTTGGTAAGTGTAAACGCCAGAGCGGATTGGGGCCCAACGGAATCGTTTGGACCTGCCTCCCCATTTTCAAGTACCTGGCGTACTTGGTTCACATCGTCACTAGCGATAGCGAAAAGGAGAGTGGGCTTGGGCGTAGCGATGGCGTGAACTGGCGCTAGGTGTACAGAGGTATCTTGTGTCCAGTTACTTGCTTGTTGGGAGTGAATGGAATGCGATGTGGTAGAATCACCTTCGTCGGTCTCCAGTTGCTCGCTCACAGAGTAAGAAAGGCTTAGCATCGAGGCTCTCCTAGAAAATCGGCGGGTACTGTCGGCTGAGGTGTAATCTCGAGAGCCTGCTCGATAATGTGATAAACGCCAAGGCTTTGGCTGTTGAACAGGTGCAGAGGCGGATCGTGAATCGCGCCGAGCCAAAGGCCGTGACGCAAAGAAAACATCATCGGTAGCTTGCGGGATGGGTGAACTAGAGATGGATCGCTTGAGGGTATGATGTATTTGCTCGGGTATGTGTTCACACGAAGACGAAAGCTACCGCCAGTTGGTAAGTTGGTTTTATAAGGAAAAGTAGCTGCCATACCTGTGATTTATGTGAAAACGATGTAACAGATGATACACTGGGAGATTGCGGTGCGGGAGAGTTGGATATGCGGTCCGCTGTGAATGATACTTGTCAGCATTAATGGAAAATGATAAATCAGAGGGTACTTGCATGACGAAATGCTAGATGCAATGCTTGATGAATGAGCAGATAATATGGAAGATCTCTTATTAACGATGGTGGACTTGGGGATGATCAGCGGAGCACATTAGCTGTTAGAAGGAAGTCACTGACAAGGCGGAGCTGTTTCAGGCCAGTTGAGGGGGGAGCAGACATTGGTTGGGCGGGTAAAGGTGACAATAATGTGCAGGAAGCTTGAATTGCAGAAGAACATCCGGAAGGCAGCTCCTCTCGCGTTATATCCGTTCGGATACGCAGTAACTCTCGCAGCTCGGATACGGGGAGCACATTGGACAATGGCTGTGACGAGATCCGAGATGACTGTGTCGGTCGAGGCTATATAAGAAGTGAGTATGAAGGTCGTTCAATCAAAATCGTTCACATACTTGCGGTTTGTGGCGCCGAAATCCTAGTGGAACCATAGTACTCCCGATCTCCCTAACCTGCAATCGAGTAGACGGGTGTGCGAGGGAAGATGATGCTGTGGCGTTGACGAGATTCGCACTCGGAGCCAATTCAGCAGGGGAAGAACGCAGGAACGATGTCCGCCCAGTTAAAAGAGGACGGAGAACAGTTTCGGACCGCGAGGAATTTGTCCCAGATGTGCTCAACTTGCCGTCAGAACACGGATACGATTCCTCTAGGGCAACGTGAGGTGTGAGAGCCGAAGACTGGGGATGGATATCTTGAGAATATTCCTCTGTGCGAGTGGGCACATAAGGAAGTGCGGTATCCTTACTCGGGGGGCTAGAAAGCTCCGAACCATGCTCGGAAGTATCATCGTCGAAATACTGGTCGTAAAGCGACTGCACGGTATCAGATGGACCCAGCTGCTCCAGCGCTAGTGGCGGCGACCTCGAGTGCCCAGGGGTCATGGTAGTATCCGACTTTCCCTTCAGAGTGATATCGGAAGCGGCCCGACTCCTTCGCAAAGTAAACTTGGTACCAGCATCGGAATCAGAAGACGCCACTGATGAGAGTCGACTTGGCCTTTCCTTCTCCGTTAGGTCAGAGCCCGAGCGTATCCTTTGCACTTCTTCAACCGTCAAGCCTCTCTCTTCGAGATCCAATACAGCTTCTTCGGATAAAACAGAATCGTTTACTCCACCGCCGATGGTGGAGTGTTCGATAAACTCATCTGGCAGAAAGGGAGGGGGAAGGGGGAACGACAACCGTTGAGTGAAGCTCTCACACCCTGTTGGTGTGACTCCATCAGATCCCAGGCTGTTCTCCACAACCAGACTCTGATCATCATCACCCTCAACCGTGGCGTGTTCTGTGGGGTGACCGAGTAGGGCGGTGAACGATGGTTCTGGGAGACTAGGACCGCTGAGGCTCGATTTCGGAAGGTGCTGGTCAAAATGAGAAGTGTGTTCGCGGGGGGGAACAGCATCCGCAGGAAGCCCGTCATCTTTTCCATCCACGTCTCGGAGGGTATGACCAAAGGCGTCCTCCGCCAAAATCGATCCGCAAGAACCTTCCGTTGATGGGCTCGGCTCTAATGAACGTTCATCGGGGCACGGGGAATCGGACAAGCATCTCTGCACGACGACGTTCTGCGAAGCGACTTCCAGAATCTCACTGGCAGTTGGACCGTCACATCCAGGAACATCAGATAGATAAAAAATCTCCGTTGAGGGGCTCGATTTCGGGAAGTGGCTATCGGGATAGAGAGCAGCAAATAAACGTTCTTGTGGCGTGTCAACCTTCTCTGGAGAAAATCCCGCAGTACCATCGGTGTCAAGAGGGTCAGGAACCGTAGGTGTGAGAAAGCGTCGATCAATTTGAAAATCAACGGACTCGGGTTCCTGTGCGGAAAGGACCGTCGCAAGTTCCTGAGGATCATCAGCGCCAGTAGTGACGTCCGAGACGGCAGGAACTGTCTGCGAGTGCGTTGCGGGCGCACTTAACGTCGCAATGGAGTATGATTCGCACTCGTTTGAGCCAATAATAGGTTGTTCGCTCGCATCATCATACTGTGAGAGTATCGAAGTGTTAGGAGTAGAACACCCCGAGGCGGACGAAAGGAGGGAGCCCTGCTTGGTGGATGATACGTTGAAGGCATCGTTCAGACTATCATAGGAAGGTTGGTTTGAAAGCGCGGTCTTGAAGGACAGGTTGTCATCGGAAAGGAAGGAAGGCTGATTGCATGAATCTAGGTCGTATTCCCATGTCGGATGAAGATGGTCGGGGGAATACCCCCGCGGGCTAGGCATGACTGCGGGAACCTCCGATGACCCATTGTCTTCTTCGGCCTTCTCAGTGATATTCACCTGAAGAGTTTCACAAGTTTCACTTTCTCCAGGTTCTTCCGAAGGCGACGTATCGTAGACCGTCAAAATAGCAGATGCAACATCCTCATTGTCCTCCGAACTCCCATTAGACTCGACCTCGTTGATGACCTCAATAGGGCGACGAGAGGATGGACGCAGAGCACTGATATCGTATGATATTCTTCTACTCTCTAGCGCGAAAGAAAAGCTTGATGTACCCCGTGAGTGAGAAGGGAATGTCATCGACGACCTAAAACTTCTTGGCGGGGAACACGGAAAGGGAAGAGGGCCGACCCAGTTGTCTCCATCAGCGTATCCTGAATCAATCGAATCCCCTCTTTTCAGCCTAGAACCCGATGACGGAATAGATATTGGCCGGAGCTTGTCGAAGAGATGAACGGGAGACAGCAGGTCAGTCGCACCATCCTCAATTGGGTTAGCGACAGAAGAGTCCCCAAAGAGGATATTGTTCTGCGGAGACCCTAACAGCGACGCGCCAGTGAAGGATGAAAAGGTAGATTGTCTGTCTGGCATCACTACGGTAGAATCGTCGTCGTCTTCATATTCTTTGTCGGTTTCCGACCCTGCTTCATTAATGTTTGCCATAGTATCCTCCACGAGATATGATGCGGTATCCCCATCGGGAACGGGCTGGAACTCGGCGAATAGCTGACCAACCACTTCCGGCAATACATCATCCATTCGTCCCACGAATGGATCAACCAGAGTATCTTCAGATTCATCGGACTGAAGGATCAAAGACTGGTCCGCACTACTGGAAGCGGCTGCACTTCGGGACCGCTGGACGGGGTCTTCGGAAATGATGGGCGTGTTGGGAGGAGGGCCAATGACGTCGGAAAGCACGGATAATAGACCCGAATAGCGCGAGGAGTCTTTGATAGAGCCTGGTGAATTCTGTGAACTTGGTTGGCTGACCGAACGGGGGCTGGCAGAGTCAACGACGACGGAAGGAAGCTCGAAAAAAGGCTTGGAGGGCTGTTTGACCTGGGTAATCCTGAGTAGGGGCTGATGGACAACGCTCCTTACTTTAATATCGTGTAGAAAATTGCACGAGTCTGCAAAGAGACATCGACCTTGAGAGAAAAACGGACACGGCCGTGCTAGGAAGGGTCAGTGGCGGGGAATAGTGGACGGAGAAGATAGACTTGCTTCTCTTCCGCCAAGCTGGTTCTTGAGTGGACATTCCAGCGGTTCATTGAACGTGAACGGGCGCGGACGAGCGGCAGAACATCGACAAGTTCAAGCCTCGCACGGAATCAAAACCGGCAAATACAACCGGTTATGTACGCGTCACAGCCACCTCACAGCTCTGCAGAAAGATGACAGCTCCGAGGATCGCCCGTCTGACTCTTTTCTCAGGTCCACAGTGCTCTCTCTGTGAGGTGGGTGCTGCGCAGAATGAAATGTCTAGTGATCAACAAAACTGTTCAGATTGCCAAGGTAGAACTAGCCAAAGTCAAGAAACAGGTGAGCCAGCCCCTCGCCGCCACCTGAGCTTTCGAACTCATCGAAGGCGCCCAGCGGGAGTTCAACCTGGAAGTCATCAACATCCACGAAAAGGGTCAGGAAAAGTGGAAGAAGAGATACGTCTACTGGATACCGGCCCTCCATCTCGACGGGAAGGAGATAGCCAAGGGTCGGTGGGATGCATCCTCAGTGCTCGAGGCGTTGAAGCAACACGAGGAGTCCAAACAATCGACGGAATAGTCGCTGATCCCGACGACTGCTTCATTTTCGACACGAATCCTTCTATATCCCCTTCTACTCCATTATCATTACTCCCACAATCACGACCTTGTCTGTACGACAGAATTTCTGGCATTGCACTCGGAGAAGAAGAAGAAGAAGAGGATGAGTTACTTCCGTCCACACGGCAAGATAGACTCTGTTTCAATTGTGGTTCTCCTGACCACGCCGTTGCGTCGTGCCCGGAACCTTTCGACCGACAGGTGGTCTCCTTATCTCGCCAGCTCTTCCACTTTCTCCATCCTGATTTCCCCGCACAACAAATCACACGCTTCCACGTGGCTGAAGGATGGAAACAACAACGGCTTGAGTGGCTTAGATCCTTCCAGCCTGGTGTGATACGTGGTCCCCTTTTGCGAGACGCCCTTGGATTGGAAGAGGGTGATCCGGGGGATGCCGTCGAATGGCTGCGTAACATGGCATGCTGGGGCTATCCTCCTGGGTGGTTTGGCTGTCGAGACCCGAACCAGTTGGTCTATTCCCGTATCCTTGAAGGCGAGGAGGAAGTTGCTTCAGAATGGGAACCATTCACTATCTTCGAGGACGACGAAGTAGTTGAACTAAAACTGTTCAGTTTGAGAGGTTCTCCGTTACCATCGAGTTCCTCGAGCACTTCCATCGACGCTGAACCGGTGCGATGGGCCACATACCCAAATACCTATTTTTCTTCCACTGCCCTCTCTATTTACAGAGCCACGCCCCTCGACAAGCTAGTCCCGTCACCTTCCCGTGTGAGTGCTACTTTCACTCCAGACAGGCGGACGCTCTGGGAATGCATACTCTCCGGTGGGGTGTATACAAACAACCCCCAACCCTCGCCGCCATGGAGACTGCCCGGTGCCTTCGGTGCTCCGAATTGTTCGGGTGTGAATGACGTTGAGAATTTTGTTCCCCCTCCACCACGGACTACGCCTCCGCCGCTTCCTGCTGCACCGGATCCGTCTTTACATACCTCGAAGTTCGAAGGCACTGTTGATAGTATCGAGGATACAGCTGTAGTTGATATGGAAGTATCTGACTCTGAAGAATAACATTTGTAACTTGATGCAAGATGAATTGGTATCACATTCAGTTGCTATTCTAATGCTACACATCATGTCATGCCCACTGAGCAGTACAAAACACTACATTGACACGGAATATTTAGTGATATATGTTAGGTCGGAATATCCAAAGTAGGGTCCTTCCGGAGTGCTCGTGAATATGCCATTATCAGATCCCGTGCAGGGCTATCCGTTAATCGTGCCGATCCGTAATCAATCAATGATTTGAGACGTGGTGTTATAAGGCAGTGGTGCTCGATTGGAAGCGTTGCTCGGGGTCAACAAGCGGCGACGGTGGGCGAGAGGTA
>JBBPQC010000509.1:0-18188 GCA_038092295.1 Leccinum arenicola
CAACAGAGCCATCAGTAAGAGTCGCTGCGAGAACCAAATTGTATGCCACTCACCACGATATCCTCGATAGACGTCATCCTCCAAACGTCACGGTGTCAGCACCTGGAAACCACTGGCAACCGTTAACTTGAACGCACTGATAGGTAGTATTGGGTACCATCTCATCCAAGGAACTCCTTGTTGTACAGCGCGGAGAGTGACCAAAGCTGGAGTTTGAGGAAGAATTTGCTTTCAGATACAACACGAAGTTGTCTACTGTGTTTGTAAGATGCGGGATGAGGGGCTCTGAGATGACGATGGCGAGACGGCGGAGACCAAGGGAAGCGGTTGAAGTTTAAGTGTCGGAGCAGGCTTGGGTGAGCGTGCTGATCTTGTCCGAGAAGACGTACCTGATGTGGTCATCCGAAATGCCTGTTCTTGGGGGCGCAGGTGGCATCGCGGGGCTTGTAGTACGCGTCACGTCTTGTCTGATGAAGGAGGCTTGGATTGTCTTAACGATTTCGATCTCGATGGAGCGAGGCAGGAACATGTCCCGGGACGCGATTAGAAATGTGCTGAAAAGTCGGGTTTCAGTTTGGTATGAGTACGGAAGTCGGAGGACATGCAGAAATATCACAAGCCGGTTGACCACAGAAGAGTTGGTTGCGTCGACATCCAGCTCGTATATCTTGACGCTCGGGCCCAACCCTATTTCCTTCGATGTCCTTGTTGAGCACCATATGCATGCCACTAGTACCCGCCTCCTTTTCGTACATTTTGGACTTCCTTGGAGACCTGCCTGACACGTTGATCTGCAGTCGCTGGTTCTATGGACGGGATCTCTAGGCTGATTGACGTCGTCTCACAGACCGAAACAGCTGATGACGGTATCGTTGTCTTCTTCATCAAGTTGTGCGGAAGAACCTCTCAGGCTAACGACAGGAAAGACTGCGACGCGCTAGGACAGGAATTGAGGAACATCGGCTTGAGCTCGGGCATGAGCACGTACCTCAGCATATCCTCGTCGATAGCACTGCAAACGCGCGGCCTGCATGCTAATTGTTGTTTCGGTTTCTGTGGATCCAACGACGGCGATATCAATGTGATCTTGTTTGCTTCGATTTACACGGGGGCATTACCCTCGGGTAAGTTGGCAGACAGGACAATCCCAGTAGCGTGTACCGCTCCGGCTGACAATGAGAGTGATCCCAGTCACTGGGCCTTGTATTTCAAGGATACCGTGACTCCAGGGGAGCGTGGGTGAAATGTTAGAATTCTCACATCACACATTGACCACGCACCTGCCAAACTTTGGCTCGCCTCAAGGAAAATAGAATGGTCTTTCCCAGGTTCCGCGAGCCGACAGGCTTCTCGGAGGTCTGGCGTATGAGCTCGGAAAATCCCACCAAGGGGGTGGCGCATAACATGGCCACCTAATTTTTTCGTCCTTTGCGAGAATTCCTCAGCCGTCCTTTCGTGACTCAGGGGTCGTGTATGCAGCATGTGCATTCCAAAAACTTTGGTCCAAAACGGTCGAGACCGTTCGTGGGAACCTGGACCGGAATCCTGGGTGTGGCGAAGCTGCCGATTTGAATCGATCACCGATCATTTGGTCGACGGCGATCTTCTAACCCTTTCTCGGAACAAATGGCTTGCTACCCAAGGACACGTGGGAGGTTCGTGGAACGCTGCGCTCATTGATCCTGCCTATCCTCCTCGCTGTTGTACTACTACCCCCCCGCGGTCAATCCTCTCCCTCGCGCACTACGCCAAGCACATCCGAGATCGAGGGTAAAATCGTCTGCGCGTATCTAGGCATGGTGGAAGCACGTATGCCACATATGCCGCATAATCTGTGGTACTAGGCCTGCTTGTTCCAATCCACTGTAGCGTTGACTTTTTTATAGTAGCGTCGAACTTACTGCCTCGGTACTCTAGACCCTCGCCAACGTCCGTCCCTTGTAGGAAAACAAGACGAGCTCATCATCATCGCCCGACACGTCCGATACACAGTCCCACGCCCTTCTCTTGCCCAACACGCTCGCTGTCATTTTGCCCAGATACGCAACCGCTCCCCTCCACCACACCCACGACCCTCGCGTCATCAAGCATCCAAGCTCGCCTGGGGCATGGTATATACAGATAGGGTACCTCGTTTCCATCCTATGCGCCCAAGACCGCGCTTACTGACCTCTCCGCACCAACAGCCATCGCACTCTCTCCGTCCGTGTGGATGAGAAAGTTGTGGCGCGCAAAACCCAAGAGGACTGCGGATTCTGCAGGTGCCATCGCTGCCATCGACGTCCATCTCATCCCAATTGACGACTCCCACGTTCATTACTCCTGCAGTCTCTCCGTAGTGGCCGCAGCGGAGTGGAATGCATAGCGCTAGCAAACGAAAAGGCGTTGAACAGAGGTAGTGGGGTCTCGATTCAGCCACCGTTGGACGCAAACTGAAGGACGGTAAAAACATCATTAGCCTTCCTCCTACCAAGTACTGGTTGAAGACACTTGAACTATGTCTTCGGAGCTCTTTTTTATGTGGGTTGCGTTCATCGTCACGATCGTACGTCTTACCACTCACATCACCCTTCCCGTCAATGACAAATTATCTGTAGCTCTCGTACAAGCCCTTGGGCCAGCCTCCGGAGGCCTTCAACTTCGGTGTCGCAATTTTCCTTGCAAGGTCACCTCTGCGCCTCTCCCTCTTCATTCCCGGCATCGTGTTCATCGTAGATACTCATCATCGTCCTTGACGCCATTCACAAGGCAACAAGGTCAGAAGGCTTTGAAACGACGCCGAGTTCGATGCTGCTACCGCTGATCCCTCTGTTGCTGTCAAGGGGGATCCCACCGACAATGCTCTTCCGAAATTGCTTTCAATTCAAAGAAAAAGTGGATGCTGTCGATCATTGAGATAAACAGTTGGATGATCGCCGAGGGATGAACCGGGTATCTTGTTCCGTTCGATAAGATTGCGTGCGAACAGTTCTCGGTCCTGCAGAGCACATGGTCGAGCGAAGGCCAACGTATCATTGCCATGTAAGCCCCCTTTTCTGCGTGTCAGTGCGTTCGTTCAAGGATCGTTAGAAGACGCAAACCTCTTGACACGTTCAAAATCGACATCCCCCGAGCGATTTGGAAGGCATAGGCATGATGTACGGAAAAGGAAAATGCACTCACTTTGGTTGGATTGGTGGGCATCTGTGATCCTCCCCGACCGGACGTTCCGTCCGCTATTGATGTGATTTGGAGAGCGAGCGTCCAGATATTCGTGGTCACTGGTGATTTCAAGCTGACCGCCGTAGCGATCGTGCGTCATGTCTATCTGTGCTTGTGATGTGCTGACCATTCCTGTCTATGTCGGCATCATTACCCAACAGCGAATCTACACCGTCAATGACATTCGCGCGCCCCCCGGGGATCTCTCAATATCGAAAGGGAATCATTAATCAAGCCCTCCGAAGATGATCCAATCCAATCCCTCGTTCTGACCGGTGAAGATGTTACCACTCTTGGTCCCGCTGATTGGAATGTGATTGTCGGAGGTCGCGATTACTGCTAACGGTGTCAACGATACGGATGCGCTGGCGTTGAAGGCGTCTAGCATCGGCGTTGCCGTGGGAAGCGCAAGTCACTCTTGATTGATTTCTATCGCCATTACATCGTGTCGTTCGCATCACGAAGGGAAGCACTGCGGCTGTGGGCGATATTGACCGCTTCGGATTGGTTGCTCCGTGCTTCCTCATCTGCGAATCTCCTACTAGCCCGCATCACCCATGAACTCGGACAGGCAGCATAGAGTTCGGACCATGACAACCCTCGGTCTCGCGACCTTGGCTGAAGCCACAACGCCACGGTATCGAGTTGTGATGCTGCCGCAGGGCCTGACATCGCTGGCAAGGCTCACCTCGTTTCCAATATTGATCTCGAATTAGACGTGCCACCAACATTTCACACCTACCTCCTAGTCTCGTTCCCAGACGTTAAGGGGCTTCGGGGCTTCTTCTCTCGCTCCATTTTGGTCCACTGAGTCACGCGAGAGTGCACTGGATTATAGATACTTTGTATTGTGTCGTCTGAAATAAGATTGCAGTAGACGTGTCCTTGCCATGAAAGCCCTCTTTTGCATATCAGCAGTGCGGAGGGGTGGCCAGAGGCGTGTCTGAAATACCTTTTGAGGCCTTTAAGAGGCCTTTGCCATTGACTGTGTTGACTCGGTGTATAGCTTCAAGGCAAGAGGCTGCCGCATCGTCGTCTTGCATATCCATTATGAGCATTCAACGTTCAACAATGTATACTCTCATTTTTTCTTGGGAGGCTATCTACAACGAACACATCGCCTCATGTTTCGCTGACTACAAGCATCCTCGACCATGAATTCACTTCTGAGATCGGACGAGCAACATAGTTAATTGCCTCGATGCACGCGTAGCCCAGCGTCCCTCTATGAGAGATCACTGTTGTTGAAACATGGTCCAAGTGTCCGCCTCACACACCCCATTCGCGATCGTCCGTTGTTCCCTGCATTCAACTACGAATCGTGCGATATCCCCGATGCCGATCATCTCCCATGTTCGTCAGCCTCGTCCCATTCCTATGCATCACCGAACGAAAACAACCAACTCACCTTGTCCGGACGCACCCTCGCAATCGCCCCCACGTACTTACGTACCCTTTCTCTCACCCTCATCCAGATCTCTTGTTCCTTTCTCAGTTTCCGCGTTCACTTTCTGGCGGACGAGAGGATTTCTGAGGGGATCCTTCCTGACCACTTTAAGAGAGAAAGAGCTCTGCAGCAGCTTGCACATAAAAAACGTTAGCTTAGCACGAGCGTCGACGGGCGAGAATCATATTTCAACCAGCTGGTCAATGATATGTGGGGGTGGCGTAGCTGTGATGACGTGGGCGGGTTCCGGGATGGTGAATTTGAATGTGACTAGGATACAGGCGCATATATCAGCAGCAATCCGTTGAACATGATGCCATACCACTGGCTTGCCTTCATATCGTCCTCCGGGAGCGCGGAATGACCACTGTGAATGCGAAACGTGCGTGTCGTCTTCCGCGGTCGCCAAAGTCAAAATCGCCAGGCGTTCCAGTGAGTGAGCTGGTGGCTGCGGTGGCGTTTGGGACTGTGCGAGGCTCCGAAGTGGCAAATTCGTCGAAATCATATAGGTGTTGAGGTCACAACGTCGAAATCGCTGGATCGTCGTGATTCAGAAGGATGGGTCGTCATTTTCTTGCTTAGGTGACGTCGTCGCGGGGGTCAAATTGGCTAATTTAGATGGCGACGGACAGGAGGTCGACACTGTGAGCGCGTTGAGTCAGTCCCAAGTAACCAAGTTGAAGTTTCACTGCGTGCAAAGCATGTTGTTGTGAACTATGTATCTACTCGGGAATTGCGAAAGCCATGTAATACCCCCGCGCCTCCGAGAAAGCCCTTCCGAATATTCCCGACCAACCTGGACTTGCCGTTCCGAAGCGGATATCGGAAGTAGGTGCGGGGAATCGCCGGGGACAGATCGACGGCGCACTTCACTTTCCTCCTCGCTCTCGCGGTGACGTGACCAAGTACTTCAACTCTACGCTCATACTTAGTCATGGATACAACCAAAGCAGGCGGTTTCGAAAACATCCGAGAGAAATTCGGCCGCTTCAGGATCCTTATCGGGCGAACGCTGGCAAGACGACTCTCCTCCGCGCGATCTGTAACACTACCGAAAAACCCGGAGGTGTATGATGGAGAAGGAAAGAAGGTGTGTGTCTGGTTTGATACATATGATGGATGACTGGTCTACAAAACCGATTGCTAGATCGATCTGACCCAGGTCAAGGGATCCATGGGGGTGAGGTTCACTACATATCGGACACTGACATGAGGCACATCTTTACCGATGCATGCTAGCGCGGAATTCACGACATCGAGAACGAATTGATTTTCCGCAGCAATGACAAATTCGTCTTCCATGACTCACAGGGCTTCGAAGCTGGTTCTGTAGACGAATTCGAACGATTGAAGAAGTTCATCGCAGATCGTGCTACCACGACACAACTCAAGTCTTTAAGAAGCGGGTTCATGCCATTTGGTAATAACTTAAGCTGTGCAGGATTCCAGAGTCATTCACTGGTTGTAATATTGAGCTCACAACTTGTCCAGTGCCTGTTATTGTTGTGTTCACCAAGTTTGATGCATTGTTGGCAGTAGCCATGCGCAAACTAACTGGTGGTGATCGAAGGCTGCCACGAGAAGAGAGGAAGACCAAGGCACACGAGCTCATGAATGGAATTTTTGACAATGCTAACATATGGGGACGTCTCTCTCAATTGAACCATGCACCAAAATATAGTCACGGTGTTCGGATTGAAGGTATTTATTCTATTTTCTGAGCCAACTTTTCTTCTGGACCTCCATAGCATAGTTTATATCTTGGTAAAGTTGAATATTATAGCTGACATATGGTACATGGCAGCAGATTATTCTCAATAGCATTGGTATATTATTTTTCTCTTTGGAAGATCCTTGTTAAAGATATATATTGCATTGCTTACACTTTTATAGATGTAATCCTTGTTCTGGTGCACTCTTTTTATCTTTTCCACCAAAAAGTTCCTCAGCCACTCCAATCTGCTGTTGAAAAATACAAGACAGCCATGAAAGAAGTTTTCCATCAAAAAATGTTTAAAATGATCTTGATGTGGTTCCTCAGAATCGGATGAGTATGTAAAGCACATCATATCTTTAATATATTATTCAATAACCATGAATTTGTAGCACTGTAATGATTCAAGGATTCTTCATGAAAGTTAGAACAAAGTTGTTGACAAGTAGTAGATAAGAAAAGGAAAGAAAAATGGTTTTTACAACAAACAATCTATAGAAATGTACCCAGTCAAGACCTATGTGATGCCACATATCAAAATGTTTGTTTGGAGATATACAGCACAATCAACACAATGAATTATGACTTCATGTCTAGAGTAAGTGTTACAAAGGTAGTTCACAACTTCACATACATATTCTGTCCTGATTTACTTGTCCAAAAAAATTATCGTCCCTGAAACCGGAAAAAAATGAATTCACCATTGACCAATGAATTGGGAGGGGGAGTTGTATGGCAAGAATAAAAGAAGTATTCAAAATGTCTTCTCCAACCAACTGTGGTCACCATACACATTACTACTTACCTATCAACAAAGTACTTTATCACATGTTACATTTTCTCCTTCAATGCATCTTCCTTTTTTGTTCTCTTTCCAGCCTAATCCAGACTCCTTGTCTAGTGCCAACTTCTCATGTATTCTTACTCTAGGCTGTGTATGATTTCTTCTTCTTATTTACAATTCCTTATTGCTTGCCTCACCTTATGACTTATATCTCATCTTCACCTCATGACCGGAAGAGTTCAGGTCCTAAGCACACTCAGTTCAACTCGCTCGATCCTCGAAGCGTCACATAGTAGGTTCGTATAATCGACTGAACCCAACTCACTGTCCCGAGAACGAATGCAAGACCGGAACTAAGACCGAGACTCACGAGTCACGACAGGCACGAATACTGATTCCTCGCTCAAACTCTCCCCTCAACAACCCCACACCCACATCCGTTGCCGCCCTCTCGCCGCCCCGATACCCCAACTGCTCCACCAGCCCCCTCTCCACCTCGCGTGCGTGCTCCACGTCTCCCGCAACAACTAACCCGCGCAACACCTTCGTGTGCAGGCCGAGCAGTGCGTCTGACGGTGTCCATTCAAGTTCGCGTTCCGCTGCTGCCAGTGCTGTTGCGTCGTCGTCGTCGTCGTTACCTTTCCCTCTTCCCCTTCCCCATCTAACCCGTCACTGCAGTCCTTCCTTCCTCTGCACCTGTCTCCGACCCTGGCAACCCTGACTTCATCTACATCTCCGCCCCGTTCACGCTACCACGATCCGCCTCCTCCATCCGATCCAAATCCTCAATGCAACCTCTGCATCGCCGTGCTGCACATAGTACCCCCGCGCGACCATGCTCCATTGGACGAGCGTAGGGTTGACCCCGAGCTCCATCATGTCCCGCAACACTCGCGCTGCCTCGGTAGGTCCACGTCCCCGTCCACGTCCCAGGCGCGACCACGAGGACACGAACGGAGAGAAATGCGCAGCGTCGAACGCATCTGGGGGAATCTGCACCCGTTACACGCGACCCCGGTCCTGCCTGGTCTGGAACATCACCCACGTCCCACCCCACTTGTCGACTCCGTCGAACGAGCGACAACAGGAGCGCATACAGCCGCTCCTGTTCATCCCTAGTCAATAGCGCTAGGATCGCGTCCCACACGAGCGCCGTATGATACGCACTCGGCCACAATTTCCCGTTCATCGCCACGGGCACCGGATGCGACAACCCCCAGGGTCTCCCTTGCTCCTTGCGTGCCTGCTTGCCCCTCGGACCCCTGACGATCGACAGCAGCGTCTTGCGCGGGACGCCGACCAACTGAAAATGGTGCGCGAACACAAAGAGGATGTACACGAATTCGCGGTGGGAGCGGTGGTGGTGCATTTCGGTGAACGCCCAGGTGGAAGCTGATTTGGGTGAGTGGCGATAGGAGAGGGAGCGGAGAAGTGAGGGCATAGTAGGTGCGACCGAGGGCTTGGTATGAGGTTATGAAGGTGTGGAGTGAGTGAGGTGACGGTGGTGTGGGTGATCGCATGGCGGCGCGTACGTACGAAGGCGGGCTGCCAGCGCCGTGATGTCGTCAGCTTGTTCTGTACTACGGGTTCGTTTTACGTTCGATGCTAACGGGATGGCTGGTGGTATCTTGCACATTCCAGGAAGGATATGCTGCCCGGATCCGTTCCATAGCTGTCTGTCGATCTAGGGCGTGTTTGGGCCACGACCATGTTGAGCGTGAAATCAGGTATGCGGATTCCGCGCGACCGTGCCGTCGAGGTGAGAGCGAGAGCGGCTTCGTCCTTTCCCCCGAGAGCGAACATTCTGATCGCAATGCTACATGCGCCAGCAAGTAAGTCCGACGGGGGATCTATGCCCTTCTTCGAGTCGTAATCCCGAGATCATACGTCTCCATGACGGACAGACGAACATAGCGAGCGAGAGTCGAGACGACTTGCATGGCTGCCTCTCCAGAATGATACCCCCTGGAGGCAAGCACGATACACGAGAGTGAGGTTGAGATGATCCATCGACCGAAATAGTTTGTGCCGGATGTCGGAAAACGATAGCCACTCTCGGTGACGGTCGGCGCCGGGCGCGAGCCACAGCCAGGCCACGAAGGCATCGATGCGCTCCTGTGCTTGTGCGGGGTTCTGTCGTGTGCGATCATTTCCTTGCGCAGGGACTCTGCGCTGCGGAAGTCGCGCTTTATGACAAGGGACGCGAGTGTCTCGGACCGGGAGGTGAGCCGGGTGAAGTGGGAGCGGCGTGTCACGGTTGCGCCGGGAGCGGTCGTGGCCGTGGCGACTCAGACGGAAGAGTACTCGTCTGAGATGTACTATTCGAATACGTACGGAAGGGTCGGGGTGAGTCGACCGGTATGACATCGTCTCTATCTCGAGTGCAGCTAAAGCGAGGGCGACGTTGATGAGGTGGGTGCGCGGGGTGTTCTAGTGCTAGCACGTACGGGCTATCCATACTTGCTACCTCTCGCCGTCCTCCTCATCGAGTATTGCCCAAGCCTCATTGTCAGGCAGGGACGTGATCGACCGCAAGCCTTTTGCCATACTCCAGCCCACTGGCAAGGAAGGGTGCTACGTGAACTTAAGCAGGTCAGGTAACAGGTTCAATTAGGTCTCGGTCTGGTTGAAGGCCTGGTTTTCGTTTCCGCAGTGAATGACTGCCCCTTCACAATCTGGTAAGCATGATGCTAAAGGGGTTGACTTATTCTGAGTCGACAGGCCAGTGATGTTCACCCTAGGGCTCTCGCCCAGATTTCTCTACTACCGGATATGTGACCTTTTCCGAATACTTATCATCCCCGCACATGGGAAACCGCACCAAATACCTCCGTGCCAATTCAAGTGCGACCGTACTCCCTCAATACCGCTTCTTCGTGTGATATTTATTTTCATTCAAGTTCCAAGTGGCTGGACCTCGGGAAGAATCTGGGTAAGTTAATGACAGAAACATTTTTACGGGCCCCGTGACTGCGACTGAAGTACTAAAGTACCAACCCTGGCCCTAACTACAATGTCAATTAGGCTAATGGATCGTGAGCAACAGAATCCTACGCATGTCCCCCGCCGGGATCCACGCTGCTGTGATCACGATATTTCTACAATCCCGACGTGGATTTCCTGAGCGGAGCTGACGCGGCGGCTAAGCCCTGGCAAGACGTTCTCATGCTCAGCAGCGATCCATTTGTACTCCCCATGGGATTGTTTCTCCAGCAAAATAGCATGGAATGGCTGTTGCAGACGGACGACGAGCTGCAATGCGCGGATATAGTCATCCATCGTGGCAACAGGTCCATCATACAAGGGAGGAGCAGCCGTGGTAGGGGCAGCTCGAGACTGAGATTTAGCTTCGACCTCCGAACCACTGCCAGACCATGAGTCCGATTCATCACCACTATCCGATGTGCTTTCCCAACCGACTTCGTCGAGTCGACCACGCAAGTCGCGGATCCAGGAATGGACGAAAAGGAGTTTGCACGGCTCTGCCAATGAAAGCGTGTCCGACGTCCGAGATTCTACATGGCCGATCCCCGACACCCGAGCACCAAAACATTTTCCTTCACCGATCTTGGCATCGGGTTTCTCAGCGAGCTTCTTCACTGGGAACAAGATACATGGGAGGTATAGTGTCCGGTGGGCAAATCGCGCTAATGGCAGGCACATGACTCGCGCATAGACAGTCATTACTTCTGTCTGAGACATCGAGCTTTTTAATTCCGAGATACGCCCATCCATTTCGGCATCTTAATGGCGAGCGAAGCTTTGTGGGGTTGAGGATCAAAGGAGAGGGAGGCTGGGAGACAGCTGTTGTACGATGAAGACTGTCCGGACCAGCCGAGCATTGTTGCCTCGCCCGAACGAGCCATTGACTCTTCAAACAATTGGCACAACGCTCCATCCCCATCCCCTCCTGCTTCGAAGTGACACACTCGAGAGCAATCATTTGTTTGATTGTATCAGCCGCATCATCATAGCGCTCCAAAGCATGCATGCAGCGCAGCATGCCTTCTTTCGTATCCCCAGAGACCTTTGGGGTTCGCCTCGATTGCCTGAGTGGTTGAAACTCAGTGTTGTTACATAAGAGAGATGGAAAAGCCATACGTCATCGGCATCTTTCAATCCATCCTCCCACATCATTATTGTTGCGCGAGCTTTGCTTCGTTTGACCAGGAGACGCGCGGGATTCGAAGGATTCAAAGACAACGCAGCAGAGTAGCGTGTAATGGCCTTTTCTGCATTCCTATACTGCATCGCTACGTTGCCAATATCATGTTCATGCATTGCTGGAGGTGTTTCTGGGTTTCAATAGCAAGACCATCAAAGTCCCATCCAAAAATCTTTCGAATACTGTGGGTCACGTTGAAGATGGAGTGAGAATAAGTAGCTTACAAGTGAGATGACGACCAGTTCGGGACAATCTTGAGGGACAACAGGTCTGCGCGCCTGAGCCATTCTACAGCCCGTTCATGCTCTCCTTCCTCCAACGACATACCTGTGAGTATGATGTACATTCGGGCCTGAATACGACCTGTTCATCATTGCATTTTGGTCAAATCCTAGAATTCACATACCCGGACCGTGATATTTATAGTTTTGTCATCCATAGCATCAATCAAGTCTTCGACCCGCGAAATAGCTTCGTCATGTCTTCCACACTGAAACAGAACGATGGCCTGCATGAAGCGAAATATTAATGCAAACAGCGACGTGAAGAGTAGGCACATGCCTTGATAAGCAAAACAAAATTACTTTCTGGCAAGAAACCATTAGTGAACACGAGGTCAACTACACGCATAGCAGCGTCGTGGTCGCCATTGGCTCGCGGGCTATTGTGATTGCAATCTGACCGATTGTGGACCGCTGAACATCGACAGACTTGATGTGCGATGGTTAGCGTGTGACGAAACTAAAGACAGTCGAAAGGCTACCTTTTTCGCATCATCTATGGCCAGTTTCAAACGGGACCGTATGAGAGAGACCGGTGAGCGAGGTATTGCGAGTGACAAGAAGGATCCTGAACATCTAGGATCTTTTCTGTCAAGACCTTTTCCGCGCGAGTCAAGTTGCCCTGAGTCCAAGCTTCAAGTGTCTCTTCGCTGATTTGCATGAGTGGAAATTCTGATACAAACAGATCAGAAATGGCGAAAATAAATATAATTGACGCACTCACGACGCTAACGAAACAGTAAGAGAAGTCACACTTTAAGATTCATCAAGGTTTAGCAACAGAAACACTCACATATCTTGTAAGGACGCGTCCGGAAGGACACCACGAAGACTCCTCACGGTGACTTTTCCATTTTTTTCGCCGGTAACAACGTTGACGCCATGAAGGGAGAGCGTCATGAAGTACAAATCACCGGCGTGATCGATCTCAGGACCAATTTGCTTCTGTTTCGAAGCATCATGAAAGGACAGGGAGGTGTTTCGGTGATAAATTTTTGGTTGGACGATGCTGAGATAGAAGAGAGACGCGTGGAACTGCTACTGGTTGGAAGAGGCCATACATTGAGCAATGAACCTGAGGATGGTCAAAACATTTGGCTTCGTTGGACTGCAGAGAGGCAGCAAAATTTCAACAGCCATCGGCTGACCAAGCCAGTGGTGCCAAGGATAAGGTCTGCTGGTTGAATGGGCATGGGATGTCGAGCAACTGTTGGCCGTCGTCGCTGTTAAAGATTCTGATTGACTTTCCGCTCGCAGCGGTAGCAAGATGGCAGGTGTCCGGAGAAAACCGAACTGCAAGGGCGGTGGAGTCATGCTGCAGCGGGTCCACAAGTCGTTTGCATGTGGTAATGCTCCAGATAAATGCGCAATTGTCAGACCCACCCGTGGCAAATGTCGTCGAGTTGGAAGAAATATCAACCGACATCACTGAGTCTGTGTGATCCGCGATGTCCAGAACTTTTGTGTGAGTTTCCGCATCAAACATGAATTCAGGATGGGGTGAAACTAGTCTACTTTGCCTTCGGATAAATGATAGGCACGTGCCTAAGGATGGACCGTCTGATCGAAATTACATAGTGAACATGGCAAAGCAAACAAGAACAGAATGACCGCACAAAGTATCGTCTGCTGGCTCGCAAGATGATGGTGAGCTTGATACTTCTTCGCTCGTAGTCTTTGTGCTCTGGGCGATCTCCGCGGCGCTCAGTTCCATGTCTCTCCTCCGTTCCTCTTCTGCGGATTCACGATCGTGGTCGAGGGCGGGTGGGTCGAGTAGAGTAGGAAACGTGACGGCTCGCAACATGGGTAGGAAGGGGACGAACACGCTCGAAAAAAAAACTGTATGTATGCATATCGGTGCTATCAAGCCGTCGGGGAAGAGGGGCGAGGTAGAGGTGAACGAGGACAGCGGAGAATGGGCTGATGGGCGTAGGAGTCTTCGGGATTTGCGGGGTGGGAAGCGGATGTTTTTCTCGACGAAGAAGGTCTTGGTGCCACGTTGAGACCGGAGTGTAACGCACAACTGTGGCGCGAAACGATGAGCGCGAAGTTGGTGATCTCACCGTGGGAATCGACGCTGTTGCTGACTCAGAATAGATCGCATCTCATACACCTTGACTGTTGCGGCAACGGTCAGTGAGCTTGACTGGAAAACCAACGCGACATTCAAGTTATACTGGCACTCACCAAACGGAAGCCTGACAACAACGTCGATTTCCTCCGGTTCCACGCTCACGTTTCCAGCACATACCCCAATCATGCGGGAACAGCTCGTCCGATACTAGTTCGGACTCTTGGACTGAACACCAGTCATTCCCTGCAACCCTGATCCCGGACCACATTACTACATGGCAGCGAGTTGTACCGAAGCTAGACGTGAGCTGTCTTTGGCGAACGAGAGTACCTCGCAGGGAAGCTGTTGCAGACGGACGACGAGCTGCAACGCGCGAGTATAGTCATCCGTCGTGGCAACGGGTCCATCATACAAGGGAGGAGCGGCCGTGGTGGGGGCAGCTCGAGACTGAGAATTGGCTTTAACCTCCGAACCAGACCATGAGTCCGATTCATCGGATTTCCCCAACCGACCTCATCGAGTGCACCACGCAAGTCGCGGATCCAGGGATGGACGAAAAGGAGACCGTGATATATATAGTTTTGTCATCCATAGCATCGATCAAGTCTTCGACTCGCGATATAGCTTGATGATGTCTTCCACACTGAAACAGGACAATGGCCTGCATGGAACCAAGTATTGATGCAAGTAGCGACGAGAACAGTAGGCACATACCTTGATAAGTAAAACAAAATTGCTTTCGGGCAAGGAACCATGAGTGAATAGTACGAGGTCAAATACACGCACGGCAGCGTCGTGGTCGCCATTGGCTGCGTGGGCTATGGTGATCGCAATCTGACCGATGGTGGACCGCTGAACCTCGAGTGACTTAGTGCGATACTATTAATGTACGACGAAACCAAAGACAATCGAAAGGCTACCTTTTTTGCATCATCTATAGCCAAGTTGTATCGCATCAGATGGGACCGTACGAGGGACCGGTGAGCGAGGCACTGCGAATGACGAGAAGGATCCTGGACATCCGGGACCTTTTCTGTCAAGATTTGTTACGTACGAGTCAAGTCGCCCTCAGGCTGAGTCCAAGTTTCAAGTGTCTCTTCGCTGATTTGCATGAGTGTAAATTCTCATACAAACAGATCAGAGGTGGTGAAATTAACGTCGTTCAACGCTGAGGAAACAGTAGGAGATTTCACACTTTTAGATTTGTCAATGTTTAGCAATAGGAACACTTACATCTCCTGTTAGGTACGAGTCCGGCACGACACCGAGAAGACTCCTCACAGTAACCTTCCCGTTGTATTCACCAGTAACGATATAGGGGTTATCAGGGGAAAGCCTCATGGAGTAGACATCACTAGCGTGATTGATCATAGCACCAATTTGCTGGTATGTCGAGGCATCATGAAAAGACAGCGAGGTGCTTTTGGTAACGGCGATAAACTTTTAGTTGGACGATGCTGAGATAGAAGAGAGAAGCGTGGAACTGCTGCTTGTAGGAAGGGCCCATACATTCAGCAATGACCCTGAGGATGGGTCAAAATACTATACTTGGCTTCGTTGGGGCAGCAAAAAATTGACTGCCGCATCGGCTGACCAGGCAAGTGGTGAGCAGAAGGAATTCCAGTTGAATGAGCCCGGATGTCGAGCAACTGATGGCCGTTGTCGCTGCTAAAAATTCTGATTGACGTTCCGGTCGCTGGCAGTGGCGGGACGGTGGGCGTCCAGAGAGAACTGAACTGCCACCACGTTGGAGTTATGCTGTAGTGGAACCAGGAGTCGTTTGCCTGTGGTAGTGCTCCAGATAAATACGCATTTGTCGTTGTACCCACCCCACCCGTGGTCGAGTCGGAAGAAATGTCAACCGAAAACACCGCGCCTGTGTGACTTGGACTCACGATCGATGTCCAGAACTTTTGTATGAGTTTCCGCATTCCACACGCTGGCATACGGCCAACCCGCCCACCAGCCATTTGCCATCCCTTGACAGCGCGGTGGCATAGATTTGGCAGCCTGCTCGAATTGCTGAGCCAATCTCATGTCCGTCGTCTGCTAAGTACTTGCCATCGGCGAATCATCCATTCGGCACCACCGCTGAATACCTTGCTTGCTCTCCGCAGTAAAACAACTTGAGAATACCGCATTTATACACTGGATTTCGGTTACTTTCAAGCGATCTGACAGGTATCGACAAGCAGTTATCGCAGGCCGGGGGGTATTAGTCTATTTACCGTTTTCTGCGGAATGCATTGTTCACGCTCGGAGCTCAGACGGTGACGGATAGTGGGAGTACAGGTAACGATTACTACTAGTACGTGTTCTTTCGGCGTTTTAGTATGAAGGCTTACCATGAGGATACACTGGCAGTCGAACTTCCCCCCATTCAGAAGAATCCGGCGCTGTCCCCGCTCACCCGTCCTTGCCACTCTACCATGACGAAAGTTGTCGTTCGTGATGGTGACATTGTTTGGCGCGACGAAGGCGGTACGCATATGGTCGAGGTGGGAGTCCCGTTGCACCAAGCGCATATATGGCGAGCAAGTGGAACGGAGTGACTGCTCTAATAAGAAACCAACGATCTTTGCCAGACGAAGGGCAACATACTTATGGAAGCTGAACTCGTTGAAGAAAATGTGGCTGCGCTCGTGATTGTCTCCGAGGGCTGTTAACAGTGCAACGGTAGCCTCTGGGCCCGAGATGTGGCTTGACACAGGGAAAAAGGCGGGAGAGGACCTCGTGCGAGGAGGGCGTCGTGGAAACGATGATGTTTGGCGGTGCGGAGGTTGTCACTAGAGTTGGGACTTTAAGCGAGTTCGAGTGCCAATTTATGGGGCGACTAGCATCTAAAACGATTTCTCGGATGATCTATCTTGTCCAGACGCTTGGCAACAGTCTGCACTAAGCTGCATCTATCTTGTGTAATCGATATGGATGGCAAGTGGTCAGTGAGTCATCTCCTGGCAGAATAGGACGTTAACGGTATAGGAATCCATACGTTGTCTTCTGCATACACACACTGTGGAGCACAGCAGAATCACTGCCGCGGTGGTTGTCTGGTCCATGGTATCTCTGTTATTGTCTTCAAAAATGGCGAGGAAATATGTCCCACTCACGCCGGAATTTACCTGCACGACGATTTCAACGAGCTTCCGTTGCCAGAAGATCCTATGGTTTCGTCAACTGCATTCTCTATGAGGGAGCCCCCTGCGTGTTTGCTCTGGCTTGCCCGTGTTGAGTCTGAGGATAACGTGTTTCGTGAGACCCACGTTTCCGCGCTTATCTGAGATTGCCCGAAGGACGGCGCTTAGAATGCCAGAAGTCACCAAAGGGCCAACGAAGTTGCTTAGCCTCCGTTGACAGCGTGTTTATTCCTGGTGACCCGGATAGCGGAGGAACAAAGAATCCCGCAGCAAGTGACGCCCGTAACAAACGCTTCTTGAACCCGACACGCACATATCGGAGACAACCGGCTGCAATATACGAGATGCAGCATTTCAGTGCGAGCACGCTAAGGTGTCGGACGTGATGAATATGCGCAATGGTGGCGCTTCGTGCGATCAATCGAGTGGGAACGAAGGAAAAAAAATCTAATGTTCATCGTCGTCAAGATAGCGCCGCCGTCAACAATGGAGAATGTTGCGTACCTTGATTATGGATCGACAACTTGAACGTACCAATCTGCCTTCACGTACTCAAGTGTCTTCATACTACATAAGGTTGACAGCGACGAGAGGATCCGATGTTGGCGTAGACAGTGGACAATAACATCGTCAGAGAGATGGGTGATATAGTAGCGAGGTGCGTGACAACGTCGAGCTTGACGAGGGCAGAGGATTTCGTATAGACTCTGTCCCACACTGGCAGCCGACTCGCCGTGTCGGCTCACTAGCGCACTAGCACTCACTGGTCACCGGTCACATGTCACATGTCACACCCAACTCGAGTCCTTCCCTTCCTCTTCCGAGACGGTCTGGTAAGTAGCCCTCCTCCGTCGTTGTGCTTCGTTTATCCTCACCTCCGCCTTTGTAGCCATACACGGTCCACCTGCCCCAGGTCATCCATCGCCATTCAGGTCAAGTCACAACGCTTCTCATCCCCGTCTCATCCCCAGGCGGTGAGCACATAACTTTTTATATCTGTGCCAAGCCACGTTTTCTTAATGTCAAGCCGGGTTTCACTGTTGACATTCAGATGAAAATAACCTAGGTAAGTGCACGCCGTTCATGCTCTCAACCCCCGGCATGTACTGACGAACGTCTCAGTCAGCAATTTTCTTCCCTGACACCTTCGACCAAACCACCCATCTTTTCGGGTGTCCGGAGGACCCCCCTCCCTTGTCTTCCAATTCGACCGTGAACTCTCCCCACTTCATCACCTATGCGTTGCACCGTACTAAGTTGCAGGTTACATTTGCGGCCCCCCTTGTCTTCCAACCTACGTTAAAAAAATCTTTCATCACCTATGCGCTGCACCGCACTCGGGCTAAGTTGCATTCGTCGGTGAGTCGGACGACGGTGACTTTCGC
>JBBPQC010000510.1:0-18173 GCA_038092295.1 Leccinum arenicola
CAACCTGGCCGCACCCGTCTTCCGTGATGTTGCCTGGACCGTGGAAGAGGGTCAAAATTGGGCAATCATAGGGCGCGGGCCCAATCAAAAGACAGCTCTGCTGGAGGTACCGTGCAAAGTTCAACCATCATCCGGACTCTGGCGACAATGTTGACGTCTTACGCGCAGACGCTGCGTGGACACATGCGAATCGCTCCCTCGCCTCCCCCTCCCGGCGGACTCTTCCCTTTCTTATCTGACCCGCCGAGAGACCCGCATACGGCTGTTTCTCTGGTGTCTTTTGCCCACAGGCCTAGTTCGGCAGGGGGTGCATTTTATGACTATACCGCTCGATATGGTTCCGTGTGGGAGGAAGACCGCATCACCCTCCGGGAGAGTATGTTTGGGGAGTACGACTTCTTGAACCTTCGACCCACAAGACAGGTAGTAACAAAGACACCGGAAGAACACTCTGCGGACAGGGTGAAAAGGGCCATCTTTGATGATTTGTCCACGAGCTTGGACCTGTCACGTCTCCTCGATCTACCTTTGGTCGCGCTATCCAACGGACAGACCCGCAAGGCACGCATCGTAAAAGCCATACTCGGTCAACCAGAGCTTTTGCTCCTCGACGAGCCTCTAAGTCAGTTTGCCGCGCTCGAGCGGCTTCTGTGAAACTGACGTGGACTTCGCAGCGGGCCTGGACGTGAACAGTCGACCCATCTTATTGTCTCTGCTTAAATCTCTTCACGAAGCGCATCACCCCAGGATTATCATTGGTCTCAGGATGCAAGACTCCGTGCCGGATTGGATTACGCATCTCGCATTAGTCTCCGACGGCAAGATTCTTACTGGGACCAAGGAAGAGATCCTCGAGAAGCGACGACTCCTCAAGGTTGAAGAAGATGCAACTATCTCGATGACCTCGTCGACATCAGCAAAACAAATAGAGAATAACGGAAAGCCCGTCGTCGTGTTAAGGAACGTCAATGTCTCTTATGGCGAGCGCAAGGTAAAAGCGTTGTTAGATCCATGTCTTGCAAGACGCGCCTCACCTGGCCGAACGTAGGTACTGCAATCGATCAATTGGACCATCCGCGAAGGGCAACGTTGGCACCTTCAAGGCGCAAACGGTACGTGTTCTCTCTCACACACACGTTACGTCTGCACCCCCGTTTAAACGACGCTACCCCTCCCATATAGGATCGGGTAAAACGACGCTCTTGTCAGTCGTGACAGGCGACCACCCACAGTCGTACACCCAGCGCGGCGGCTCCCACCTCGAGCTCTTTTCCTTCCCCCGCCCGCGCATACCAACCCCGCGCCTCCGCGCACGCATCGGCGTCGTCTCGCCCGAGCTCACGAACGCGTACCCGCGGCGCCCGGGTACGACCGTCTGGGACGTCGTCGGTACAGGGTTCGACGGCACGTTCGTCCCTGGCGGCACGGACGGCGTCGGGCGGAGTGTAGACGGGCAAGATGTCCTGCCCGAGGACGTCAGGCGGTGGCGCGTCGCTCGAGTGCAGGAAGTCATCGCTGGACTCGGTCCGCGTGCGTGGGCAACTGTCAGTGGTTCTGATTCTGGTGCTGCAGAGAACGGCGACGGCGGTGCGACGGATGTAGAGGCGTTCGCAAGGCGTAAATTTGTCGACCTGTCACCCGGCGAGCAGAGCGTGGTACTACTGATGCGCGCGCTCGTTGGGCGCCCGCAGCTCGTGCTCCTGGACGAGGTGTGGGCCGGGATGGACGACAACATGATCCGCGCGGCGCGTCGCTATCTGCGCGAGGGCGGTGGCGTCATGCACGACCAGGCCGTTGTGGTCGTGAGCCACTGGGAGGAGGAGGTCCCATGGACAACTGAGGATGGCCTGTGCAAATTCAGGCTGCATGGTGGGATCGGGATGCAAATATGATGGAATATAGATATACGAGCACTCTTGTATCATTTTATGCTTTTTTATTTGGTACAGAATAGACATACAGAAAGTTAGAGATTTTTTAGGGGGTTTTGTGGGAGCTAATAGATGAAATTGAACACGTATTCAACGAGACAACTGTGCTTGACAATACGTACGACGAACCAATCAAACGAGAACAGGGGTAAAACAGGCTGCATGGGTGGTATTGTACAGAATTTACACAAGGCAGAAAAGAGAGAGAAAACAAAGAAAACAAAGATTCAAGTCAGCTGCAAAGTGTAGGCCGCTTACCACGGCATGTCATTGTTGGCGACACTGCCCCAACCGCCGGTAGACGATTTCGCATCGCTGGCCCCCCAGCCTGCAGTCGAACTGCCACCGCGCTTCGAGCCTCGGCTGCCCCGCTTGGAGGACACGGCAGAGAACCTGTCCGAGTCGTCGCCGGCAGTACCATTGAGCTCTGCATCCACCTGATCCGCCCAGCTGGAGGAGGGCTTGGTCTGTGCCTGTGCCGTTGCCGGCTTCTTCTTGTTGCCCTGTGGCTTACCGCCGCCAGCCCGATTCGCCTTGGCCACCGGCCGTGCCGCAGCCTTGGGAGCCCATGGATCAAACACGTTCTCAGACATTCCCCAGCTCGCTTCAGATGCCGTCTCTGCGGCGCCGTCTGCAGCCCCGCCGGCAACAGCAGTACCAGCAGTAACCGCGGCCATGTTCGACTCGACCTCAGAGTCCGGATTGCCCCATCCATCAAGATCAAGGTCGTCGGCAGCCTTGGTCGTCTCCCGCTGCTCGATCGCATCTGGAGAAATGATCGCGCGCGGCGCACCGCGCCAGTTCGTCTTGACCGGCGCACCAGAACCGCGGAACGCGTTGTTCTGCGTCGTCTTCTTCACACGACGCTCGCCCTCGTCGTCATCATCGTCGTCGTTCTTCTTCCTAGCGGCGCCTCGACCCTTCCCACGGCCGTTGCCCTTCTTGCCCCTGTTCGCGAACTCGGCCTTGCGTTGCTCATATTCCTCGGCACGTTTGGCAAGGCGGACCTGCTTGGCGTACTCGGCGCATATACCCTTCTTGCAGACGACGCCGTGCGCTGTGCACAGCATCTGTTTCTTGGGGCTCTCTTGGTTCTGCTCCCATAGGTCCTGTGCTTCCAGGGGTTCTTTGTCCCAGCCGTCGTTGGTCGTTTCCCACGCCCCAGCGGTAGGTTCGTCCCAATCACCCGGCGCGATAGAGTCCAGCTCCCTGAGGTCACCATCGTCAATAGGTTTGATTCTCAGTCCGTGGAATTCCTCCTCCAAGGACTCAGAGAAATGGATGCGGACGCCCCATGGGTTGTCGCTCTCGGTGGCAGTAGTCAGATCGGGTCCCGACTCAGAATCGGGGCTGGAAGTGGAGGTACCGTTCGAGTCCCAGCAGGAGGTGCTGAGGCTGCTGGTACGATCAGGGACACCCTGAGCCGTGGGCGCGGGACCTTTGTTAGGGACGACGATTCCAGGGGGATGGATTGGGTAAGAGGTTGCGCCACACTCCCAAACATGTTTCCCGGTTGGCAGACCGGGTGGTGCCGCGGGAGCCCCTTGAGCGGTCGCAGGCGAGACACCGCGCAACCCTGGGGTAGTTTCTCTTGAAACCAGTGCAGACTCCTCCCAGGTTGTCGGCACTGGATGAGGCGCGGGCTTCATCTTGGCCGCGCTTTTCCCTGCAAAACCGGTCACGTGTCAACTAAACCGCTGAAAAAACGTGTTCGACTCACAGACGTTGTTCGATTTCACGGTGATTGGACCACCGCCGATGGCCGGCATCCTTACGCCAGTGTTGACTACTTGAGGGATGCCGACTGTCCTTTTCGTACTTCCGTTCGCTGTAGGGCTTGGTTGAGCCGAGGCCGCTAGTACCTTTGGTGCACCTTTGTCCCAGGCACTTTTAGATTTATGACCTCCTTCCTTGGTCTGAATCCACGCGGCAGATCCGACGACTGAGACAACGAGAGGAACGTCAGGTAGTCATAACTACAAGGAGGACCATTTACCGACCAGGTACGGGAGCGACGATATCCTCTACAGGGGCCAGCTTCACTGCACCCGGAAGGGGCCGACACAAAGAATGGTTCGTCCGATCTTCTACGGGCACGTCACAGAAATGAGTTGGGGGATAGGGACACTTGATAGTTCTGCATGCTCGATCAGACGAGGGAACATCAGGATCGATCACAAGGCTCGTCACGTACCTGTTGTTCGGCGACCAAGACCTGAACCAGGCTTCGTTCACGTCGATGCGCTTCCAGCCTGAGAAAGACGGCGTGAGCCCTCAGGCACAGATGCCACTCAGCGACCGCGTACGTGCGAACACTCACCGTTTTTCTGCACGATCCGCCCAGTGTTGTAAGTGCAGTGAAAGACTTGAGTGACTCGCGCCTTCTCTTCCTCGGTTGGCTTATGGAGAAACTCGGACCAGCGATGCTCGCCGAGGAGGCGATCAAAGTGGGCATATTCTTTGTTCACCTCGATGATGACCATGCCGCGCGACTGTTTGATGGCAGTCAGCGACGTGAAACTCGACAATCAACATCGGCGGATGCGAAGACCGAAGCTAGACGAAATGGAAACGCACACTTGGCTTGTGAAAGACAGCGAAGAAGGCGTCCTTGTCGATGCAACACGCCACCCAGCGGGCAAAGTCTTGTCTGTCCTTTGGCAGCTCCATGTTGCAGATACCGTGGATGGCATATGGATGGACGACGGTGAAATAGCGTGGCTCATCGTCGCCAGGGGGCGGGGTAGCTATACGTTTAGGCATGATAGTAAGAGGATAAAAGTTCGTCGATGATGGCTAGAACAATTCAAGTTCGGTTGGTTGCGATCATATCAGAAAGACGAGTGCCATTGACAAGGCGTGTAAACCAGCAGGAGCGGATCACCACATTACGTAATCATATTTATTCCAGAACCAGTCTTTTTTTCTTCGTATCACTGAATGAATCCAGGTTAAGTACTAGGGAGGTCGTGAAACCCTGCAAGCAAGGTGGGACTTAGTCGTAAGTTCCTCACGCCTTACGCCACAAGTCTCACATGAATGCAGAGAGGTTATGGCATTGAGACTCTGAATCAACGTGTTGTTGTCTCGGCGGCGTTGCACTCAGTCACTGACCGCGATCACGGCCTCTTATCGGAAACCGTGTCTACGGCTCTGGGCCAATTGATAGTTCAATGGCCCTGACTCGTAGATCCTGTGGGTCGATTAAATTTGTCAGTACTCGATGCGTCCAGTGGCGCGCTCCCTGGCCTGCGGACGACTCACTATATCTCAATTGCGATGGCCACGATCAAATGCAAATACACACGACCCGCCTGGTGTCTACTAAAGCTGCATTTGTGGTACGTGGAGGTATCCAAGGAGCAGTCTGGAGCGGTTCTACTCATGCTCAACTGGACGATCGATAAGCATTAGCGCTTCAGCGCTCGCGCATAACGACCTCGACGCAATCAAGATATATCCATCCGCGATGTAGTGCGATGATCTCCGATATATAATGCGAGTAATCGCGCCTTCTCTCGATGCACAGCAACAGGAAGCTCGATACGTACAGGTAGGTGAGGCACTGCCCGGAAGGTGGGGAAGTGTTGGTGATAATCAACCCGCTGCGTTGTCTTTCGTCTATTCGTGTATCTTACATAGCGTTCTCTCGCTTCACCCATGACGACGCTGATTACTGAATCGCAGCGATTGTCTCAGCTACTTATTTGCGATCATCTGAGCGATCAACTCAAATATATACGACCTAATTGATTTGAAGAACGACTCACGATCGCGTATTCATTATGAGCGGCACTCGTCAGCGAATCCTTGACTCCTAGGAAATCTGGCTCTGCTCTATGTTCAGCAAATCTTACTTTTACGACACCGGTTTGCGCTTCTACAATCATCTTGGTGTTACATATAGCCTTGTCCTCCGGCACAAATTTACTCTTCTTTGGAACCCTTCTCTGCTGATATTTTTTACTAAAGCCCATGCACGTCAAGCTTTTGAGTACATTCGTTTTGCTCTCAGACTCGTCGCCCCGCATTCCTTCAGATTATATTTATTCTCCCTTCCACCGCATATTAATATTCACATTCCTCCTTAGTAAGTAGTCAGTTCGTCATATTGAAGCTCTTTTACTCACTCGTTCATCATCGTTTTTCTTCACTCGGAATATTGTCACAGGAGAAAAGAAACGGGGTCGTGCATTAGAAAAGAAAAGATAGGGTTGTGATTCTTGTGAATCAATAGGATACAAGAATTTGAATGCCGTGGAAAAAACCTACTTGATACCACAGCCCTACGGGCACTCCTGGGCCCTGGAGACTCGTACTCAATCATTGCGCGAGTTCAGTGTGACCAGCGCGAGCAAGCGGGAACGCTTGTCACCGCAGTTCCTGTTCGTGTTCGCATTCAAGGGTGAGAGCGGCGCACAGTACATATACAGTAAACAATCAGACCGAACAAGCGACACAAGCGACTCGGAGAGGCACCGCTTCGGCGCTTCCTCTCTCGCCTCCACCACGTCACCGCTCATCTGCCTTGCGCCCACCTCCATTTCGCATTCCGGCTCCTGCAGCTCACCCCTGGGGTCCGGAGCGCGATCCCGACTGCCGTCGGGTGCACGCACCTGCGAGGTGTTCCCACCCACCCTCGTAGCACATGGAGCGACGTCCAAAGATGGCAACACACGCACGCAGACAGCCACCAATGACCAAGTCACGGGGAAAGTTTTCGAACCAAATAAGAAACAGATTGTTCTCGATCATAAACCTGGGACTCTAAAAGGGTCCAGGTCCGAGTCCAGGAATATCTCGCTTTGGCAAAGCAGTTCATTAATGTGTACTCTCCGTCGAGTCTCCGAACTGGGGGATGCCATACCCGGGTATACCCATTATACTATCATAGGCTTGGATCGGAAGCACCAACTGACTGCCGTGATCTCAGCGCCACTGGGAACCCGTCTTCTAGGTGGGATATCCGTCCCGAATCACTTCTTTTGCTAATTCCCAAACGTCTCAATTATAAGTAGCAACTTCCACGGCCTTGTTCTCCCTCGTTCTCGCCCGTTCTCGCCCTCCCCTTCTTGGCGTTTGAAGATGGCCTCCGAGAAAAATGTTGACAAGAACTCTTCCGAAGGCTCCTTGAAAGACGAAGAGTTTGCTACCTCGGCTCAGCCGCAAAAGCTCCATAGGCAGCTCAAAAGTCGACATGTGGCCATGATTAGGTATATCCTATCTGCCTGCCCCTTCCCCTCCATCCTAATGTCCCTCGAGTATCGGTGGTGTCATTGGCACAGGTCTTTTCATCGGAACTGCCAACTCCCTCGCGAATGGTGGACCTGTCGGTCTTTTGCTCGGTTATGTGACCATGGGCACAATCACGATGGCGGTCATGGTAAGTCGTTCTTTCTCCCCAAGGTAGTCTTGTTGACAGTCCCCCGCAAGGTATCGTTGGGCGAAATGATCGCATATTTACCCATCGCGGGTGGTCATATCAGGCTTGCAGAACGCTTTGTCAATCCAGCGTTGTCATTTGCCATGGGTTGGAACTACTGGTACAAAGCGACCATCGCTGGTGCGTTTGATCCTGATTTGATCCTGATTTCGCTGGCTGAGTTGCATCCCTAGTGCCTAGTAAGTACCGGCCCTCTTTCTCCTGTCACAGGACCGCATGAATACATGTTCCAGCCGAGTTGTCCGCCGCTGCTCTCCTCATAAATTACTGGCACCCGCATGTCAACAGTGTAGTCTGGGTGTTCATTTGTATGATTGTCGTCATCACCATCAACATGCTCGGCGCTGGTGCCTATGGGGAGGCCGAGTTTATGTTCGCGTGGGTAATCAATCAATGCTTTATTGTTCCTACTCACCGATGCACTGCCTAGTTCCATCAAGGTGTTCACTATCACTGGTCTTATCATATTGGGCATTATCCTTGACCTTGGAGGTGGTCCCGACCACGATCGTATCGGTTTTCGCTACTGGAGGAACCCAGGTCCCTTTGTTCAATATAAAGGCATCTCCGGCGCAACCGGCCGGTTCCTTGGGTGGTGGGCTTCCCTTCAGAACGCCGCTTTCGCTTTCATTGGCGCTGAGATCGTTGCTGTAAGTTGAATCTCTCGATTCCCGCCCTCTATTCACTTTCCCAGATCGCAGCTGCAGAGACCAAGAACCCTCGCCGTAATCTTCCCAGGGCAATTCGCCGCGTATATGTCCGTATTCTCCTGTTTTACATTCTGGGCGCTTTCGTGATCGGTCTACTCGTCCCTTCCAACCACCCGCAACTGGTGCTCGCAAGCGGCACCGCGGCTTCCCCATTCGTCATAGCAATACAGAATGCTGGAATTAAATATCTCCCTTCGGTATGTAATGACACCACCTATATCATCGCAGGTATTCATTGCGCGACAGATCATCAATGCCTGTCTATTGAGTTCTGCGTGGTCAGCTGCATCCAGTGAACTCTACGCATCCTCGCGCGCTCTCTGTGAGGTCTGCGCTGTTCATTGATTTGAGCGTCTGACCCAACTGTATGGATAAATAGATGGATTGGCCATCGTCGGTAACGCTCCGAAAATATTTACAAGGACCTCTAAATCTGGTCTTCCCTATGTCTCGGTCATCTTCTGCTCTCTGTTTGCTCTACTTGCCTTCATGGCTGCATCCAAAGGTGCTGGAACGGCCTTCAACTGGTTTTCTAACATGACATCAGTCGCCGGCCTCATGACGTGGTTCGGTATTTGTGTAACCTATATTCGCTTCTATAGCGGTACTAAAGCGCAAGGCATCAATCGCAAGACCCTTCCATACTATTCTCGCCTGCAACCGTTCGCCGCGTGGTATGGGGCTGTTTGGATATTTATCATCTGTTTGGTATGGTTCTCATGTTCACTCTCGACCTTATGTAAATGCGGTTCTGATCTAATTCCAGCTGATTGGTTGGAGCGTCTTCCTCAAGAACGGTTGGAACACCGCAACCTTTGTTACGGACTACCTTCCTTTCATCCTGTTTCCTCTCCTATACGTCGGAGCGATGTTCTACTACCGTGTGCCGCCCGTCAAGCCGGAGGACATGGATTTCGTGAGCGATATTGCACAGATTGAGGCGGACGAGACCCCAGAGGAGCCACCCAAAAACATATTGGAAGCTGTCTGGAAGTCGCTGGTGAGTGTCATGATGTCGTCTCGTCTGCATTACGTCTCATATGTCTTGACCAAGATGTGAAAGCAAGTGTGTTAGCATAAACCCTTACACGAGCCACCTGGTGATACATTTTCATGTTATTACACAAACCCGTGTTGCAATGATTTCGTGGCGATTGATATATCCGTTCGCCACTCGCTCTTTTGTCCGGCGCAGATCATTGGTTAGGTCACAGCAAGTGAAGGGCCAGCGTGGGGGTACATACTTTCAATGAGCCTCAACCTTCCGGTTGACTGTGGGTGGGTCAGTACACGTATATACGTTACTACTTTGCCAATTCTTTGTGTTCAAACAAAGTAACTATGAGAGTCTGTTTGGAACCAAAGACCGCGTCGTAACCTCAATGCCAACGACCGGTTTAGGTGAGTTCAACAGTTCACAACCCTTTCAGCGCCCAAACATGTTCAATCTTTCCTTTTTCACGATTCCTTTCAAATGGGTGCGTACAAAATGTAAGTGTTCATCATATCATGCACTCAATCATGTCTCGTATCCGGGACATTCGGCCGTTAGATGGAACAACACCCAATTAGGTGCGCTACCAGAACTGTGAGCCCGAGTCACGCACATCATACCGAGTTCAGGGGGTCGGGGCAAAGAGTGCAACGGTAGCGCATGCTGCCATGCAGTTACCTAGAGCTCCATTGCATGCAAGGATAGCAGGAAGAGCGCCGCGGATGGTCACTCCGGACGTGAAGCCAGCAGCGGCATAGAAAGTGACCGCAAGGGCATTGCATCCTGGTCGACGGAGGCGAGGATGTGTGAGTGCATGCCGATGGCTTTGAAAACCCTGCAGCGCGACCCGCTCCTGAATCCGAAATGGAGCGGTGGCACCTCCTGGTTACGTGGTTGCACTAGTACTCTGTTGATATACATACATAAGAACCTACCAAAGTATCTAACGTGTGGTTAAACGTAATACTGACCCGCTCAGGATATAATCATAGTGACTCGTGAGCCGACAACGTGTGTTCACACTCGGCGCCCCCATCGCTTTCGCGCCGGTCTTCTATGGCCTGTGCCACAGTGCCAGACAGGTGAGCATAGCCCGCATAACATCCCCAGCCCCTTGTACTTACCCAGCCTCACGGACCTCGCCTCCGTTCACTAGGCTGCAAAGTTCTCGCAGTCACCTGCTATGCGGCCGTCGGCTTCACATTCGGGGTGACTATCGTCGGCGTTCCCCCTACCCTCTTCGCATGTCAACGAGCGCAGTGACGGCGCATGCCGCCATGCAGGTACCAAGAACTGCGTTACATCCAGATTAATCCCCTCAACTTGGACGACTCGAATGTGCCAATGCGTACGCGGTTGATCACTTCTAATACTGTTTATCACTCACAGTTTACGGCTAGTTCGTATGCCTGTTTTCGTTGGGTGTTACTTCCCTCTAGTAGTTGAAAGTCCCAAATACGAGACACGATCGTGTTTCGTTTGTTGTATGAAAAGATGAGTACATACATGCCTGTACGTACCCATGAAGCAGCATTGCATATATATGCCTTGGACATGATGTTAGCAGCTGGTCTGTCTCTAGCACTTGCTGTGGGCGATAGTAAACCTTACGTTGCTCCATGTTCGCTAGCGACCGAGAAATACCACTGACTTAAGTAAGTAAAGGAGAGGACGGCATGTTACACGGGAAAAAGGAAAGATTGAACTTCATGTTTCGGCGCTGACTCACCTAAAACGGTCGTTGAACGTAATTGAACGGTGACGTTGAGGTGCGACGCGGTCTTTGGTTCCAAATGGAGATCATCAATATCTCCTGGCTACCTTGTGGTAGTATGTACTAGTGGCACTTTGTCAATGATTGATTGAACACAAATCAGTAACGTAAGTTTATTGACCCACTCACAGTCCACTGCGCACTGGTTAACTTCGGCGGTGGCCGGCGAAGGCCCAAGAATCTGAAACTCATGAAGTGTACACATAAAGTTCCCCGAAGTTCACTTGCTGTGCATTACATAATAACCAACGATCTGCACTGGACAAAAGAGGTAGTAAGTGTGCGTACCAGGTGTAATTTAAGCTGTGAACACACAAAGTTCCCAGGCTTGCCCTTCACTTGCTGTGCGACTAACCGGTGATCTGCGCTAGACAAAAAAGGGGCTGGTGAATGCATATATAAATCACTATGACTCACAACGACTGACTCTTCTCCAGACCACCATGAACTTGAAACATATCACTGCACTGACTCTCGCTGCATCGACCGCGCCTCTTGCTTTCGCAGGGCCGCTTGCGTATGCTGCCTGCCAAACCGGTGAGCGTCATCCTCACGACATGGATCTTTGTCTGTACTCACCCATCCTCGCCTCCATCGACCAGGATGCAATGGCCTTGCGGTCGCTTGCTATACCGCAGCTGGCTGCACATTCGGGGTGCCACTGGTGGGCCTCGCTGCCGCTCCAGCTGCCATCATTGGGTGCAATGTGGGTCTCGGTACCTGCATGGCAACGTGCGCTACCGTTGCACTCTTAGCCCCCACCCCCTGAACTCGGTACGATGGCGCGCTTGCTGCTCTTGACTTGGGCTCACAGTTCTGGTTAGCTTCAACTGGGTGTTGTTCCGAATCTCATGGTTGAATGTCCCGGACACGAGACATGATTGATTGTATGATACAATGAGTACTTACTTTGTGCGTACCCATGTGGAAATTGGAGGGAATCGTTGAGTGTGTCACGTAAGCTTGGGGGCACCTTACCCCTGCAAAGTGCGACGAGTACATGCGGAAGCTGTATATAAATGTGCTGTGCGGAAATGCACAAGACAGAAGAAGCGACGCCGAGTTGACGGTGTGTTCTGAAAAGGCAATGATTGATTTCAAGTCCGTTATCATCCAATTGTACTCAGCCAAGGCACAATCGATGGTCCCGCCTCGCAGTCACTCCGTTATGACCCGGATACGAAACATGCTTGAGCGTACGATAAGTTGAGTACCGGGAATTGCGTTTGGCGAATGATCACATACACATTGCATGAATCGATACCCAGAATTCAGTAATCCAGACGACCAACCACGGGGGAAAATAAAGTTGATAGTCATACCAACTTGTGGCGGTTAGACAGATAAGTCGTTGCAACACGGGTAAGTGTGATAGTAACGTATCACCAGGCGGCTCAAAAAGCAGCTACGCCAGCACACTTTCTTTCAAATCTTGGTCAAGACGTGTCAGACGCGATGCAGACGAGACGATATTGTGACACTCACTAGCGACTTCCAGACGGCGTCCAACACGTTTTTGGGTGGCTCCTCTGGGGTCTCGTCGACCTCAATTTGTGCAATATCACTCAAGAGATCCATGTCCTCCGGATTGACTGGCGGCACACGGTAGTAGGACATGGCTCCGACGTATAGGAAAGGGAACAGGATGAAAGGAAGGTAGTCCGTAACAAAGGTTGTGGTATTTCAGCCATCCTTGAGGACTTGTTTCCAGCGCTCACTGGGATGGTAAAACATGTCGTCAACTCCACGTTCTCTTGCGACCGATAAAGACTACTGACTTGAGCAAATAGCGTGCGCCGCTTCAAGTTGTTATGCTGTTCCCATCCAAGCGTCCATTGGCAGGTGGGAGGCGCGAGATGGAGGGCGCGAGCGCACATGTAGGAGATGCACGAGGCCGTGCGTACGCAGGGGCGTCCTTATTTACGCCGCGTCACGGGTTCTGTAAGTTGGAGTTGATTAGGACCAGCAGCTTGGAACTGGTCCTGGCGATTCTGCGTTTACCGAGTACCCTTGATTTCCTTTTCTCAGCGGCTCGAATTCTGACTAGAGGGGAGGCCTACGTGAGTGCGGATGATGGTAGCGTTGGCAGTGCATTTCCGGTGGCAGGAGTGGCGAGGGCGAACAGGAGCACGCCGTCGTTGCATATTTGGAGAGGCAATATATATTATAACTGTATGATGAGTGACGAGGATGGAAGTCCCGCCTTTGGGCTAACCCACGTAAGTTTACAGTATGACCCACTCACATCACAGTCCACTGCGCACTCTTGTAACGGTTTTGTTTGTATTTCCGTCCTGTATGGTGAACATTTGTTGAATCAGAGGGATTACTCGTTGTCAAGACCAGGCAAGGTTGGAAATAACTTTGTATTTTGAGATTTGATGAGTTGAACGTATACCGGTAGATGACTGAGGGTAACAATGGTATCTGTTCTCGAAAGAACTTCTGTGCGATCATCCAAGATAATTGCTTTGATCTTGCCACGAGAACCGTTTGCAATGTCGAGAACGGATTCCACATTGAACGTCACGCGTCACCCATGCCAGAAGACCATCACCCCAACCGACATTACGAGTTCGTCCGGCAAACCACCATGTTCTTCTCGCTTGGATCGCTTTGCGGCTATTGCAAAATGGTCTCGCAATGTTGAAGAACGATCTTGAATAGTACCAAGTTCAAGTTAGCTCCTGTCTCATGATCTCGATCCAATACAGTTCAAGCTTCACAATTACCCCCCAAGTGTCGTCCACATATTTGGCTACTCACTGTGATCTTTCCAGTGCTAAGGACAATTAGCTGTTAGTCTGACTTGAACCAATTCATGGCAAACAAGGTAATTGCCGGCGAAGTGCGGCCGTTCCAGTAAGTGCTGTGTGCGTACAACGTGTAAAGCTGTGGACACACAAAGTTCCCACCCTTCACATGCTGTGCGACCCTAACCGACGATCTGCGCTGGACAAAAAAGGGTCTGGTGAACGCATATATAAATCGCCACGACTCACAACGACTGACTCTTCTCCATACCACCATGAACTTGAAATCTTTGACTGCACTTACTCTTGCTGCGTCCGCTGCGCCCCTTGTTTTTGCAGGGCCTCTTATGTATGCTGCCTGCCAAACCGGTGAGCGTCGTCCTCACAACATGGATCTTTGTCTGTACTCACCCATCCTCGCCTCCATCGACCAGGATGCAATGGCCTTGCGGTCGCTTGCTATACCGCAGCTGGCTTCACATTCGGGGTGCCACTGGTGGGCCTCGCTGCCGCTCCAGCTGCCATCGTTGGGTGCAATGTGGGTCTCGGTACCTGCATGGCAACGTGCGCTACCGTTGCACTCTTTGCCCCGACCCCCTGAACTCGGTATGTTGGCGCGCTTGCTGCTCTTGACTTAAGCTCACAGTTCTAATTAGCTCAACTGGGTGTTGTTCCATCTGACGGTTGAATGTCCCGGACACGAGACATGATTGAGTGTATGATACAATGAGTACTTACTTTGTGCGTACCCATGTGGAAATTGGAGGGAATAGTTGAGTTTGTTACGTAAGCTTGGGGGTGCACCGTAACATCTTACTTACCCCCTGCAAAGTGCGACGAGTACGTGCGAAAGCTGTATGTATATGTGCTGTGTGGAGATGTACAAGACCGAAGAAGACGAAGTAGGCAATATTAATGCTGAGGCGAAGCAAGCCGTCGATAGACGAACAGGTAAAATTCGTTGCGGTCGCTTGCTCGCCTCAGCATTAAGCCTCTTTTGGACGTGACTGGTCACCGGTCTAGGCACGAAGAACGGCGATGACCATGGCGGTTGCCATGAAGGGCATGTTGAGCCCACGGGGATGGGTTGTGGGCGGGCGAGAAGAGAAGCCAGTAGAGCGTCCGTAGATATGATAGATAGGCAATCAAGCTTTCAAACATTATCATCCAATTGTACTCAGCCAAGGCACAATCGGCGTATCGACTCGGAGACCCAGCATTCAATAATCCAGACGACCAACCACGGGGGAAAACAAAGATGATAGTCATACCAAGTGGCCCGCGGTTAGACATATAAGTCGTTGCAACACGGGCACTAAGTCTAATAGCAACGTATCACCAGGCGGCTCGAAAAGCTTCTGTGCCAGCACACTTTCTTTCACATCTTGGTCAAGACGTGTCAGACACGATGCAGACGAGACGATATTGTGACACTCACTAGCGACTTCCAAATGGCGTCCAACACGTTGTTGGGTGGCTCCTCCGGGTCTCGTCGTGCAATATCGCTCAAGAGATCCATGTCCTCCGGCTTGACTGGCGGCACACGGTAGTAGAACATAGCTTTGACTCCGTATAGGAAAGGGAACAGGATGAAATAGTCCGTAACAAAGGTTGTGGTAATTCAGCCATCCTTGAGGAGTTGTCTCTAGCGCTCACTGTGGGGAATGGTAAAACATGTCGTCAAAACTCCACGTTCGCTAGCGACCGATAAAGACCACTGACTTGAGCAAAGAGCACGCGCCGCTTGTTGTGCTGTTCCCATCCAAACTTCCATTGGCAGGTGGGTGGGACGAGATGGAGGGCGCAAGCGTACATGTCCGTATGAACTTGAAGGGGATGTACGAGGGTGTGTGGTGACTGCGCATCGCTACGTCACGGTTCTGTGATGAGTTGGAGTTGTTTAGGACTGCTTCAAGGAACTAGGGTCCTGCAGGCCTGGCAATTCTGCGCTTACCGAGTACCCTTGATTTCCTTTTTTCAGCGGCTCGAATTCTAACTGGAGGAGAGGCCTACGTGAGTGCGGATGATGGTAACGGCGTTGGCAATGCGTTTCCTGTGGCAGGAGTGGCGAGGGCGAACGAGAGCATGGAGCAGTCGCAGCACGCCGTCATTGCAGAGGCGATAAGTATGCGACGAGGACAGAAGGACCCACCTTTGGGCTAACCCTCAAACCTTGCCCTCAAAGTTTCAGGGATGTCGACGATGACCCTTGCTGATTATTTCTCTGAATGCCGATCGAACTAAGATGAATAAGGACTTCGGCCAAATAACCAGTATGCCCCTATATAAGACGGACGAGCTACCATTGCCCGCTCTTTGATTGGGCATCTTTTGCCTTATCTTCATGCATCATGCACGCCCTCTCCGGCTGGACCACTGTGTACACACAACGTGTAAATCTGTCAACATGAATATGTGCACGTAATCCACAGGCTTGCCCCACTTACTGTGCGATGATCTGCGCCAGACAAAAAAGGGGTTGGTGAATGAGTATATAAATCGCCACGACCCACAACCACTGGCTTTTCTCCACACCACCATGAACTTGAAGTTTATCACTGCACTGACTCTCGCTGCATCGACCGCGCCCCTTGCTTTCGCAGGGCCGCTTGCGTATGGTATCTGCCAAACCGGTGAGCGTCGTCCTCACGACATGAATTCTCTGCGCATGCACTCACACTGATCCTCGCTTCCGTCGACCAGGATGTAATGGCCTTGCTGTTGCTTGCTATGCCGCAGCTGGCTTCACATTTGGAGTGACCGTCGTTGGCGCTCCTGCTGCCATCGTTGGGTGCAATGCGGGTCTCGGTACCTGCATGGCAGCTTGCGCCACCGTCGCACTCTTCGCCCCGACCCCCTGAACTCGGTATGATGTGCGTTTGCTACTCTCGACTTGGGCTCACAGTTCTGGTAGCGCAACTAACTGGGCGTTGTCCCATCTAACGGCTGGATGTCCCAGATACGAGACATGATTTAATGTATGATATGATGAGTACTTACATTTTGTACGCACCCATTTGAAAGGAATCGGGAATGATTGGAGATGTTTCGGCGCTGAAATGGTCGTGAACTCTTGAGCTCGCTTCAAACGGTCGTTGACGTTGACGTGCGACGCGGTCTCTGGTTCCAAACGGAGTCTCCTAGTTACCTTGTTTGAACACAAAGAGTTGGTGGCGAACGAATATATAATCGCTCCAAAATCGTTACAACACGAGTATGTGCAATAACTTGAGAATATATCACCAGGCGGCTCGTGTAAGCGTTTATGCAAGCACACTTGCTTTCACATCTTTGTCAAGACATATGAGACGTGATGCAGACGAGACAACATCATGACACTCACCAGCGACTTCCAGACAGCTTCTAATATGTTTTTGGGTGGCTCCTCTGGGGTCTCGTCGGCCTCAAACTGTGCAATATCGCTCACGAAATCCATGTCCTCCGGCTTGACGGGCGGCACACGGTAGTAGAACATGGCTCCAACGTATAGGAGAGGGAACAGAATGAAAGGAAGGTAGTCCGTAACAAAGGTTGTGGTGTTCCAGCCGTTCTTGAGGAAGACGCTCCAACCAATCAGCTGGAATGAGATCAGAAACGCGTTTACATTAGGTCGAGAGTGAACATGAGAACCATACCAAACAGATGATAAAGATCCAAATAGCCCCATACCAAGCGGCGAACGGTTGCAGGCGAGAATAGTATGGAAGGGTCTTGCGATTGATGCCTTGCGCTTTCGTACCGCTATAGAAGCGAATATAGGTTACGCAGATACCGAACCACGACATGAGGCCGGTGACTGATGTCATGTTGGAAAACCAGTTGAAGACAGTTCCAGCACCTTTGGATACAGCCATGAAGGCAAGTAGAGCAAACAGCGAGCAGAAGATGACCGAGACATAGGGAAGTCCAGATTTGGAGGTCCTTGCAAATATTTTCGGAGCGTTACCGATGATGGCCAAGCCATCTATTTATCCATACAGTTGGGTCAGACGCTCAAATCAATAAACAGCGCAGACCTCACAGAGAGCGCGCGAGGACGCGTAGAGGTCACTGGATGCAGCTGACCACGCAGAACTCAATAGACAGGCATTGATAATCTGTCGCGCAATGAATACCTGCGGTGATATAGGTGGTGTTATTACATACCGAGGGGAGATATTTGATTCCAGCATTCTGTATTGCTATGACGAATGGGGAAGCCGCGGTGCCGCTTGCGAGCACCAGTTGCGGGTGATTGGAAGGGACGAGTAGACCGATCACGAAAGTGCCCAAAATGTAAAACAGGAGAATACGGACATATACGCGGCGAATTGCCCTGGGAAGATTACGTCGAGGGTTCTTGATCTCTGCAGCTGCGATCTGGGAAAGTGAATAGACAGACGGGGCGGGGATCGAGAGATCCAGCTTACAGCAACGATCTCAGTGCCAGTGAAAGAGAAAGCGGCGTTCTGAAGGGAAGCCCACCACCCAAGGAATCGGCCGGTTGCTCCGGAGATACCTTTATATTGAACAAAGGGACCTGGGTTCTTCCAGTAGCGAAAACCGATACGGTCGTGGTCGAGACCACC
>JBBPQC010000511.1:0-18169 GCA_038092295.1 Leccinum arenicola
CGGCCGCAAGCGGGTTTTCAACCCGGACGGCACGTTGTGGAATATCATAATGGCGATCCTGTTGATTGTGTCCTACAGCTCAAGTTCGCTGGTTGTTCTGTGGGCCAAAATTGTCTCATCGGGTGGTTCTGACGATGGTCACTTGATGATCTGCGTCAGCGAAGTCCCGTTCATCGTTCTAGGTGTCGCCCTTCTGTCACAAGCCGTCATCGCGCTCGCTTGTGTTTGGGCTGTTTGGACCAAAATCTTGACATGGAGCTCGTCACCTTTTGATTTAACCGCCGCCCTCATCCATCATACTCAGATCACTCCAGTTTCGGGACGCTGTATGCTAAGCATTTGCGATGACGCGTCGCTGTGCCCTATGACCCCGTTCCCAATGCAGCCGTCTGCGTGGCGCGCACACCCGAGCATTAGAAGGGTCGTCTGGACACTCTGGACACTCGTGGCCGTCTATCTTGCCTGGGGCTTCATCATGACATATCTCTGCGACTACAGCACATCTCGTGCCATCCAGTCACGGTCACTTTTGCAGAAGTTACAGTCTGGCTACGCCGTTCTCTCCTTTCCTCTCGCGTACGGGTGGCGTGTATTGGAATTGGGCGTTCTACTACCTTGATATGGCGACGGTACAGGGGCCGTTGGTGTTAGCGCTCCATTGTTCCGAACTCATCGTCAACCTCATCCGGGATGAGCAAATGTGGAGGAAGGCAACGTCGGAAAAGGGCACCACGATTTCACCACATCCGCTGGTTTCCTTCTTTGGGAGTCCTTTAAACCTTGCTTTTCTTTTGGTGAAGCCACTGCTGCGTAAGTCGCATGGTTGCTTTACTCCATTTTTTATTCGTCTTTTTTGAACGTAATCTATATAGATTCGATCCTTGGCCACGCCGCCACTTTGGCCGGGACGGCGGAAGACGGTTGACTCACAACCATCGCTGTGAGCATGTGGCCGCTCCAGGTTAGTGCCATCTTCCGCTTGTTGTCCGGGTCCCCTTCACTCATGGTCTTTAGATCCTCACTTACGCTGCCGCGCTTCTGATTGTCTCGCTCTATTTCACGACCATCGTTTTTCTCCGGCCAAAAGGGCCCCAGCTAGCTGCATATGGACAAATCTAGACGCTTGCAAATTTGGCAGACAAGTGGTCGCCCACGATGTGGTGGGGGGATAAAGGAGGCGGGTCATCATCCCGTCATGCCGGTGAGTGGTGTTCCTCGTGTCGAAGCTTCGTTCACACTTGGCGATGCTGATTCATGGCCAGGAACGAGCGACCATTGTCTCCCGGAAGTAGACATGAACGCATTGTACGGCTCAGGCTGATCATGTGCGAACCATGTGATCTTTGGTGGTGTTGGAAATATTTTTCATTTGTTCACATTTTCATACGATTATAACATACATCAATGACCTCACGAGATAGTGTAAATACAGTGCGTTCAGAGAACGTAGTTAGCGGTTCATGGACACTTTCTTGTTCAAGGGAGTCGAAGGTGACGAGGTCATGTACTAGCAATATTGCCAGATCACGCCTAGCCAGTCTCAAACCTACGTACTCCCTCTTTGATAATGCCTTTATACTTGGTCGATCAATCGACTTATTCCTGGACCTAAAGGGTTCCAGGTTTCTATTCTAATCTCCTAGTGGTGTGCATGTGCCAAGTTCCCGACTCCACCTATCTTTTGCAGTGATTGTAATCTTTTCAGTTGATATGGACCATATGGTATTCCGGCGAGGTACTTATAAACAGCATTTTTGCTCCGTGACCAATGGATTTGTTGTGTGTTAGAGAGTGTTACTAGTTGACAAGTTCCGCTCAGATTACGGTTAACCATTGAAAATATCCGCTGTGTGCGCCGCAATGATCTGCCCAACGAGTCACTCTGCAGGATGGCAGGAGTGCCTGGATGGTGTTTTTAGAGCATTTCGCATTTCGAACATACAAAAGTCATCAGCAGTTTCAAAATAACTGATATTCACCTGGGGAATATAACAATCACTGCCGCATCAATGACACGCGCACGAACACAGGGGCTCTTATCGATGAACTTATCACACAGGAAAATCCATCAAACGAGAATCATGAGATTGTAGATAATCAACTTACATGTTATGACAATCAGGAGATGGAGTTCGTTCTTGAACCTCGATGTTGTTTGTCCGCTCACCGGGGTGCGTAGGGCTCAGTTATCGGGGATCTTGGTTGTTGCATACCATTTTCAATACATAAGGGGAATCGATTTGAAGAGCGCGACTCATTGGAGGAAGGCGATGACAAAAAAGGGGGTGATAAAGGATGTGAATGTGCCATCCGTCACGCCGGTGAGTGGCATTTCCCGTGTCAGAGGCTTTCCAAAGAGGAGGTGATATCCTTTGGCCAGAGATCCCAAGCCTTCGAGAATTAAGAGGCCGCCTGGCTGAACGGTCGCTGCTTATAGTACTCGGAACCCTCTGTTTTTGCAGCCAGCGCATCTGCTTTGGCCTTCGCCTCTTCCGCCTCTTCCTACGACATCTCAACATCCTCCTTCTCCGGTTCTGGCGCGGGTGGTGGTAGAGTGGACTTGCTGGAAGATGAGGGAGTGGATTGACGACGAGCAGGTGACGGGGGAGGAGGCGATGAGGGGCTCTTTTGAAGACCTCGGGGAAGATCGTCGGACCCCTCGTCGCGGGAGAAGCCTTGCAGATCGACGCCCATCGCGATACCAAGGAAGTCGGTCATCCTTGTATCCAAACTCAGAGCCCTAGAAACAGATGAGTACCAGGGTTCATGATCAGATATGAGCCTTACGATTCTGCGAGCTTGGGTATTGTTGCATTCATTGGAACTGCGTTGACGACGATTCATTAAAGGCAGTTCGCGTCCACTTAAGTCCGACAGCATACATTCTGAAGAAACGCAGGAATCCGCGAGATGTTTTTTTGTGCGAGGATTTGTCGATGAGATTGGGATCTTGGAATAGCTTTGCAAGTCCTAAGTCGGGCCCTGCTCCGGCGTCCTTGGCTTAGACACGCACTGATAGGATGAGAAAGCACCGATGGAAAGAAAAGTGTCATCAACAGACCTTTTCGGCGTCTCCGAGAGCAGCGCTCCACGACTTCTTGCCAGCCTTTGCCGCACTCCTGTTGGAATATAAGACGTGATTGGAAGAGTCGATTGCTATAGCTGCCTTGAAGAGCTCAATAGCAATAGCCTTGTCGTAATATTTTGCCGTGAATGCTTTATTGCCTTGATCTTCCAGTGTTTGCCTAGCGAGATGGTACTAAATGGGTGAAGGTGGGACTTACGTCGGCCATGTTTCCTGACGACAGAGGTTGTGCTAGAAGTGTTATTATACTTCCTCTTTTGAGTCAGTCGACGAAACCGGCAAGCAGAACCTTCTCGAACTAGTACTGTTGATCGAACTAGTACTGTTGAGCTGAGAACGTCCCAAGTTGTCCAAAGACGATTCTCAACTTGGGGAAGCGCCGTTTGGCAACGGCAGAAACCTTGCTTGTAAAGTGAGAGGTCCCGGTCCGCTGCATTGATGACACCGGGTCACGCAGTCCGGCGACTTTGGAATGGGGGCTGCATTGATAGTCACAAGACAAGTGAAAGCGGCAATTTCCGGTAAGACAGGGGTTGCACTTTCTCACGAATTTCACACCCGAGAGAAACCTTGTCAAGCAAGGTGACTCCATTTTCAACTTTAACAACGGCCGGTAACTAGGTTATCGCTAATGTTCTGGAGCACTGTTCAGCATTGTATGCCTCACTGGCAGGCCCAAGGGGGTTCAGCAACTTCAGCTGACTGGCGACACTATGTGGAAGTATGTGATTCTCCGAAAACTATGTACTTCCTTGATACCGATGCCCAGACTTTAGAAACGAGCCGCATCATCGCGCAGAGTCACGGCCAAGGACTCGGACTCCCATGCCGAACGGCATCAGTATGACCTTCAAAAGGCGCCGCATCATTGCCCGGAGTCATGGCCAATTTAAAGGACTCGGACTCCCGTGCACTGGAACGGCATCAGTATGACCGTCGCATCATCATCGCCCAGAGTCATGGCCAGAATTCCTGTGGACTGGAACGGTATCAGTATATTCCATCCATGATGCAGCAGGTCGACTGATCATAGCGCTAGGCCATATATGAGCCACTGAAAAAAGAAACCGAATGAAATTCACCACTGAGTACCTACCTTGGATTGGAGTGACCTTGCCCGTGTACCTGACCAGGTTTGATTATCATCATGGGCCCGGGACTTATCCATTCGGATAGAATCGTAGGGGCAACTTCATGCGGCACCGCTTCGTTTCTTCTTCTGTTATAAAAGAAGGAACGACTGTCTCCCTGCATAATAGCTCTTCCTTTCACTCGGTGACATGTACCCCCCTCTCCACTGTGAAGACAGCTACGCATTGTCCGACCTCGACTTCAAGCCGCCAAAACAAACTACAGGTCCAGAATTCTATAACCGTAACAATCGTGCTCGCAAGATCGGCCTTGTGGGCGTTGGTGCTGCTGCTCTTGTTGGCTGGTCCTGCATCGTCGGGGGCATCTTGATATATAAATCCAAGTCCAACTTGAAGATATCTTCTGGCATCGTGGTTATCCCTCAGGCTATTGCCTCTAGCAGGGTAAAGGAGCTTCTTTCTCTGGCACTCAACCTGGTGGTCACTCTCTGCACAGAGGCCACTGGTTTTGCCCATGGGATTTCCAGCATCGATTGGCATTCCTACCTCCATGCCATCTTCCGCTCCCCACCGTTGAATCTTCCCTCCCATTCCACCGCTCACGACCTCCTTCCCACGGGCGAGAAACGCGACCGAAAACACCAGACCGAGATCATCAATTTTGATCAGGTTTGCGTCCCTTTTGTCAACTGTGACTATGCGGGGAGAGGGTCCATCCGTGCCGTCGCTCGTTTCTGGGTATATTCCGCTTTCAATGGCTTCTTTTTCATCACCTTTGGTAGACATTGTGGCTAGAGGAACGTCGATGCTTCAAATTCTGTTCTCGTTCAATGACATTCGAATGTCTTGTTGACACTCACCGTCTCTTGGCAAGTATACTGGGCTGTCAGTGATCAGTGATAAGCGGTGGAAGAAGGGTGTACCGCTGTGTGTCAGCAGCCATAAGGCCCCTGCTGTATTTTGGAGTGGCGATAAGTATCCAGGAGACAAGTAGACCCTGGAAATATGTGCGACGGACTGTTCCGAGGCTATATGCTTGCTCGGGTATGTTATAGTCTTATATTGGTAACACGACCGAAAAATGGTGGTAGGTTGCACGTCGCATATTCCTAGGGCCAGCCGCTGCCCTCAATCCTGCTTTGAAGCAGGGTTAAAAGCCATGCAGTACCGAGCTTCATTACATGACCACCGTGGAGCCGGAACATATTGCATATATTTGTGTCCACGTAAGAATTTTATCTCTGTGCTTTAGCATTTCTACTATGCCTCGTTCCGGCTAGCCATTCGGCAGAGGAAACACCGCAGTGTACTGATCTGTTGGGTTCTGGAATAAATGTCCGGACGAGGGCAGCAATCGTTCTCAGGTTCCATACACGGTTATGTGAATCCCGCTGACAAGCAGACTGTCGTCAGGCGATATCGAGATGGAATGGACTTGAACGTCATGCGGAAGATTAGGCCCAACTTGCTGAAACGTCTCTGTCTCCCAGAGACGAACTGTTTTATCCCAGGAGGCGGTTAGGTTAGATTCCACAGGCGGACGGCTCGTCAGATGCGCTGATGACTTGGTCGTCGCATAAAAAGGCGAGTGCATAGAAGGCATTCAATAACTTGAGAACCCATACCTGTCTAGATAACCAGAACGTGATTGAAATATTGAAACTCCAGCTTCATCACTCACTAGCGATCCAGTTTTGTTCAACTATAGGTCGCCTCGAGCGGAAAGACTGGACCTCGGCGTTTCCGGCAGTTTGGAGATACCTCACTGGAGTTACCCAGACTTCGTCGGCTGCGACTTCAGAAGACTTTTGTGAGAGAACTTTTAGCTTTTTATAGTCATTCTGGAGTGACGTCCTCGCGATACCTCGATGGGGTTGACGAGCCACGTTTGCCCCACTTCCGGAGAACTCCGCGGATGACGGAATCTATAAGACTGGGTCGGTTCAAAAGTGGCTGTTTTGACCGCCCTAACACCGGATCCTAGGGGGCAAGTAACGGCATGGCCATACCACTCAGCCAACACTCTCTTCCTTACTCAATCCCCACAAAAGCGTCCATACTATAGACTTGCTCAAATCTCATGTTGAGACAGGAACACGGGAACGCCCCGCCCTTTTGCTGCGGAACGGGACAGCTTGAGAAGTGGAACAGGTGTTGATGTTACAAATCACAAGGATACGGTCTGGTATGGGATCATTTGGATTGGCACTCCCTCGAAATCCTTCACTAGTAAGTTTTTTTTGTGCATCTGTGACGCCCATTCACTCTATTCGCCACTTAAGTTCATTTCGACACCGGTTCTAGGTAAGTCCTGGACCTCAACGCCATTCACTCCCTCGTCTTATTCGACCCGGAGACTTCTTTATTCCAGTGTCAACCGGTGATGCGAACTGCAGAAGCCACTATAACCTCTGGGATCCCACTTCGTCTCAGTCACCCGCCAAGGCTCAGAATTCAAAATTTTTCTGGGATGGGGATGGTGTGACTGTTCAAGGTGAGCAATACACGGATAGTGTAACCGTTTCTGGTTTCACCGTACGGTTTTACAATTTGCGAACATGATCACTTCTCTGACCAACGAGTAAGCTGACATTCAGACCATCGGTGCCACGACAACGTGCTCTCCTAACTTGGCAGTATCTACGTTTTCTGCCGATGGTCTATTGGGATTAGCTTTCCCGCCTAGCTCAGAGTATCATGCTCAGAGCCCCCTGCTTCCGAGTCACACGCTCTTTAGTGAAGGAAAGCTGCCTCAATCGATTTTTTTCAATCATGCTCACCGCTTCTGGAGGCGAGCTGTACGTCGGTGGAATGAATGAGGCGCTTTACATCCCTAGCAGCCTCACATTTACTCCCATAACAAGAACGGTGAGCGTAAACGCCAGGTGGTAATGGATGGATTCTGACACATTGCCCTTTCAGGCTTTCTGGCAGTTGAACATAGATAACGTTAAATTTGACGACAAGATCGTTCAGAAAAAGTACCCGCCATCATCGACACGGGTGCCCTCTTCATTTTTGGTGATCCGTCGCGAGTTTTGGCCCCGCGCTGGGCATATGGTGGTAAGGTCCTCGAGGATGATGGTTTCTACACCTGTGAGTTTCGGTCGAATTGATTGACTCCCTGTAGTCCCATGCAGTTCCTTTCCCTCCAAGGCTTTTACCATTGGTGGCAAGCCGATTCTAATCCCTGCCAAGGTTTTCAATGTGGGAGAGGTCAAGGTTGAGTCTAGGGATTGTTTCAGCGTGATTATATCGGATAGTGATCCAGGTGAGATTCTCCTATTCGGCATTTCAGATCTCCACTGAATTCGACCAGTTTTCTGGATGATCGGGGTCATCTTCCTGCATCTATTCTGTACGGTGTTTGACTTTGGCAGCGAGGCACCGCGAGTTGGATTCGCACCGCTTGTTAACCCAGGGCCTGCCATTAATATACTGTAGTGCCGTAAGAGCTGCTCATGCTGCGAGCAGGGCATACGAGTGGCTCACAAGTGTAGGGAGGTCACAGTTGAACAACTCCTCGATATCTGTAGCCGAGGATTTGGAACGCTAGACTTTGGCGCCGGCCCAATGCTTCAGCACCATGTCCGCTTTGTGCGATGGGTGTGACGAAATCCGGAGGGCCAGGAGGTGCAAGTTTCTCGCGATGTCAACCGAGTGATGAGATGCATCAGCAACGTTGTAACACGAACATCCCTCAGCATGACGAAAAGAACACGGTGCGTATTGTTTACTGGGAGTACGTCAACGGTATCCCTATCTCGTAGAACCTGACCGAGTTCAACACTTTGAGTTCCTGAGCCATCAGGACCAAATCGCCAGGATCGTAGAGATCCCCAGCCGAATTTCACTGCTTAGACCTATCCCGTCAGAGAAGTAGAAATAGAAACTCTGAAAATTGAAAAAGTGACTGACGCTGAGAAGTCGGTGTAAACACTAATATGGCTCCCATTCGTGGCCGCCAGTGTCTACGCATTCGTTGACGGCCGCTGCAAGCTCAGGTCTAATTCTCCGAAAGCTCCCGTCTGCCTGGGACGAACGCCACAGGAATATCTCCCAAGCGTCGAAAATTATCGCTAATGGAGACGTCGGTCCAGGTCGGAAGACTGACCTGGAAGAATCCAACACTCCAGTATTCAACCTTTCTGTTATCTGCGAACCAGACTAGGTCACTGATGGTACACCGGGCCTCTCCTTCGTGATTTAGGCAACCAAGTAGTTCCGGAAGGACACTCCCCGGATTTTTTCGGCTAAGGAGGATCGGCTGGAAGAGCTGAATGAAAAGACGAAAGATGGGTGGAAACGATTGGGATTACGCGCCAACGAGAGAGGACGAACCAGATGCCTACGCGCGTCGGCACATCGGAAACGGGTGGATGTGTATGAGGACGTGGAGTTCAGAGGGTTAGTGGCCTAGGCGGGCCGGGGGAGGGGGCGTTGTCAGCGGGAGAGAGGAATGCTGTGTGAGTTGAGGAAGGTGGTGGCTAAGTACTAAGTACTAAGAGCTTAGCCACGCAGCTCAGACCTACTAGGTTTGCACCAGTTTGTACGGAACTTGACATCCGGCTCGGACTGCGATCGGAATCGCCAGGTCCCCGACCGTTTCCGGCTGTTCCGAAGATCCAGCTCGAAATATCTTATTTTAAGGCCCCGTGAGCCCACGTAGCGGCTAATTTGCCTCAAAAAAAAAAATCTACTACGGGTCTGTTCACTGGGTTACCCGCGAGGCCTCGCCGGAGTTTGTTCCCATTCAAACTTGGAATCGTCGTACTCACACCAGCCTTATCACACACGTCGTCGTTCTACTCGGTATGAGACAGAGTCCTATTAAAGAGTAGTAAATATCCGATCTTGAGCCCCTTCAGCGAGAGCCGGAATTTCTACCACTTCCTCCCCGCCTGAGTAGTAGGGACCCTCTTTGTCCACAAAATTCTCCGCCTCCTCTAAGTTCATCTTCATCCAAGTCAAAAGACCACGGGCGCATTGAGCCGCGAAGGCGATCTCCCCATCTTCCTCGGGGGAGGAGGGACTTCTTTTTCCATTCGTATATTTTCTGGCGTGGTCCCAGTCGATGACCATTAAGATCAGGCTTAGTAGACTTTTCTTATAAATTTTCCCTAGGGGCAGGTTAATCGCTAGGAGCAGAACAAATTTGATCGACTTACTGGGTTCCGATCGGTACCGGAGTGAAATGAGCATACGGCTCAAGGTGCGCTTAAAACCCGGGCGCTCGTCGTTGGTAAGTGACCCGGGTTCTTGTACGCTCAGCAGAGAAAGGACCGCTCGGGTCTGAGCCATAGTGGCATAACTGAAAAAGTAGCCTCCGGTAAAGGCCGAAGGTACCGGAGTGTATACGGAATGAAGGACTCCGGGAGGTTGAAACCTAAGCTCCCAGTAAGCTGCCAATAGGAAATCAACTAGAACAGACCACCTACATCACGTCTCCTTCCTCCAGACACACGGTGGCGACATCGGCTTGGGGGAAGGCACCTTCCGGGGATAAATCCAGCGCCTGTTCGAAGACTTTTGGAAGATCTCTTAAAGAGGTGGTGCAATCGCGTCGTTTGGGGCGGATGACCCCCCAGATCTTGGCCCCGGTGTTCCCGATCACGTAGGTGCACATGCCGCAACAGTCGTGGTGCGGATACGTTATGAATCCGGGATGGGTGAGCAAGCGCCATCCCTGAGAATTCCATATGGCTGAGTCAAGAAGAGCAGGACCCAATGCATGGGACGTTAGTTTCCCCTTGGCACTCAGAATCACCTTCTGACCCATCGTCTGATTCCAAGCCGTGGTCGAGTCCAGCAGGGGATCTATCCAGAATGGGACTCTGGGTTTGACGTCTTTCCCGTCCAGAAAGTTACCACAGATGGTGGAATCCGGTATGAGTTCCACGAAACGTCCGAGGGTCGTGTACCGGTGATGGGAAGACTTCTTTCCTTTGTATCCAGCAGGTAAGGCGTACAGGACGCCATCAACCCACTGACAGTTCTGTCCGAGGTCTCCAAATTGCTTGGCGATGAGCGGACTTGACAACTTCAGGGTAAGGTCGGGCGTCCAGCCTCGTATGACAACCGAGGTGGATTTCCGCATGAACGAGTTGACCTGGTCAATCAGGTAAGTCCAGGCCTGATCCAAAGATTCTTCGTCGTATTCGCGTGGGTTTTTTAGCGCGGGATGAAGCTCCAGCTCCACGATCAAGTCCCGGACCATGGCTGATTCGGGATCGGAGTTACACGGTTCCGAGCCGGAACCCTCGGAAGATCGGCACCTCGCGAGTGCGGTCACTAACGCCTTTTCCAAGTCCTTGGATAGGCGGATTAGACTTATAAGAAGTGCTATAATGAGTGATATCACCTTCTTGCTTCGTCTTCCTGCAAAAGGCTCGTAAGTCTCGAACCCAGCATCCCACCTTATCTTTTCGGAACTTGGTGGGAACCCGACGGAAGAGTGAACAAACCGTAACTGATAAACGAGTCAAAATGTCAGTACTAGCCAGTATTCCAACGCTCTTACCGGTTCTGGCAATTTCATACTCTCGTAGGTTGGCGAAGAATTTGTAGCGAGACGCACACGTTCTGATAATGCGATTTCATCAACCTACTCGGAATTAGCCTGAAATATTAAGTACTTACTTGTATTACGAAGCCTACTCTCTACAAGTTCAACCGAACCTTGGCTGGGCTTTCTCTCTGTTGGTGTAGGAGTTCTCAGCCACTAAGATAGTGTATAAGTTGAACTTACTCGAACGGTCCTGGGCCGTTTCGATCGCTATTTTTTTCGAATCGAACACGCGTACAAATTGATCCAGCAGCGAATCCACGCTTAGAAATCGGCAGAAATTTCCACTCGGATCCTGATCAGAGGGCATCCAATACGGCACGGCCTTGCCAGTGAAAGACATCACGGAGTGAGATCCCTTGGGGTGCTTGAATCCAGAACGCATTTGAGAGATTGTGACTTCGATCCAACCTGGGAGCCCGTAGACCGAGATTGTACGAGCGTAAAAGTCGTACAGAAAATGGCCTACCCCAGGATGGGGTGGATAAATCCCGCCGTTCAACAAGTATAGCGTGGAAGGTCCATCGCCGACGTCTGAAATGCCGGTAGAGAAGATTGAACTGGTTTCCAGAGAGCAGCGTAGGAGAATGGATTCCATGTCTTCAAGTTGAGGTGTGGTTTCCGAGTTGGTTTTGGTGATCAAATATGGTTCGGGGCGGACTCAGACTCGGAGTTGTCGCTTCAGTTAGACTCATCAAGTTTGAGATAATGCGAGAATATTGGAATAAAGGACTAAGTAAAATATAGACATGGAGTATCTAGATGTTCTACTTCTCTAGTATATCTCTGTACTCCATCCACTCAGATACCATGTCCGCCGCTTCCACCAACTTCGTATCGTTCGGGCACAACTCCTTCAAGCGGGCCAGATGCCACAAGGTCATCTTAGTCCTTCCCCCCGCTTTCACGATCTTGAGCGTCAGTTTTAACATCGTGACTACATCGTGAAGCTCCGCCCGCCCCTCCGTTTGTTGGACGAGGTAGTCGACCTGGTAGTCCAATAGATTCTCGCTTTCCTTGCGACGTTTGGGAGATGGCGGATTCAAAACCTGGTCAGCGGCACGTTTGGAGCGCAAATTCTTCTCCAAAAAAAATAAGTATACAGCGGCTATTCAGAGCTGTCCAAACCGACACTTGCCTGTTCTAGGGTGGTTCCTACTGCCTGCGGTGGGTCTGTGTTTCGGGTTAAGTTGTATCAGCTTAGCATACGCATACGTACCATGTACTGAAAATAATAACGTACCTTTGCTGCCGTACTTCTCCTTCAGCCCTTTTATCCACACAGACATTCTTTCCGATCCCTCAGGTCCCTTAGGGAACCCGAAGGGGACGACATCAACCGCCGCTTTCTTCGAGTGCACGGTTGCGAGCCCAATTGCTTTTTTAAAGGACTTTCAACGATCTCGTCAGCGTAAACCAGTGAGACTGATCCAATAGACTGACTTGTATACATAGTTTCTCGTTTTCGGTCAGAGTCGAGCCCTCGTCCACCGAGAACTCGTCGACCTCGCGGAAAAGGCCCGGGAGGGAGACTACCGGCAGCGTTGACATGGTATATATTCGGGTGTGGTGTGAGGAAAAAAGAAACCGCGACTTCCGGCACGCCGGGGTATTCGTCTTGTGGTCTTACATAATTATGTAATATGGTTGCGGGCCTTCTACCGGACGAGTAGCGATGAACCCCCGGCATTCTCTAGGCAAAACGGTAAGGAGCACGCGTAGGTAGTACAACGATACTCACTTTAAACACTCCTAGTACTCTACTACAACCCTCAGTTTGACTCAATAGCCCGGCTAGGTTGATATTGTCGCCTTAAGCGAGTGGTTAGGTAAGCACTGACGTCCGACTTCCAACGTCCGCGGATGCCAACTTGGAATAAATAAATACTACCCAGTGAGTACCTTATAGCCACTCCGACGTCCCGTCCCCACAGGAACTTTTGGCCAATTCTTTGTTCGTAACTTACAGTTGTTATGAGCGTTTCAAATCCAATCGACGAAGACACTCTCCGTGCTTGCCTACGTGTACGAGATGCACTAGCACAGATCCCTCATATCGAAGGGCCGAAGCAAGATTGGGCATTCTGGATGCGAGACAATCTGGAAAATGAGATCGTAAGTGACTCTCGGTCCCCATTTTGAATAATATTTGACGCCGACTTCAGGCCCACCTTTCCGATCCCACCCCTACCTCCCCACACCCTAGGCTTCTAGGAAGCCTAAAGTACATGTTGTACGTCCACTATACTAGTGGCTTTGAGGCAGATACACTCTGCTTCGAAGAGGTCCGCCAAGATGACCCCTCGATACTAGGTCCCGAATACGTGGACCTACCCGAAGACCAATTCCCTGAGCTCCGAGATGATTTATGGTGGAAGATGCCGCCATCGTCTGGTGAGTTCTATTCTGGGAACCATCTTTATCGTCGTATTATAACCCTCAATCATATAGTAAGTTCAAATCAGCCCACACCTCAGGCTGCTCCTTTGGGTGTGGTGATTCCCGAGTCACCGTCCCAACGAGTCCCCGTGACGAATTTACCGTCGGTCAAGCTGAGGATAAAGCGGCCAGTTCAAAGCGATACAACCGGTGAATATTTCCTTCTTCGTGAACTTCTGTATACGTATTTACGTGCTGGACTACAATAGGGCCAGAGTCTACTCAGGTTGCCTCGGGCTCGAAACGCAAGGCCAGCGACGCGACCCCAGGTCTTAAAAGAAGAAAGAAAAGAAAACACTCGAACGAGTTCATCGACAGTAACAATGGAAGAAGAAATAAGCCCGGTACTTCTCCTCCTGCCAACCCCGATCATGGTCGTACTGGAGACCTAGTTCTAGCTGAACTATCCGATTCCCCGGAAGCAATCCAGGTAGTACGTCAGCCCACTTGCATTCTCAGAGAGCTGAAATACCCCCAGGTATGCGATTCGTGCGTAAAGCGCGGTTCCGAATGCAAGTGGCCTTCCCAGAATGAAGGTTCTGGATGCCAAAGCTCGAAACGTGCAGCGTGCACAGCGTGCGTCGATCACAAAACACGCTGCCATATCGCAGGTGAGTCAACCGATACCTATTATTTTTCTCCCTTTTCGACCACTACCCTAGGCGTGTTTTCCATTCGACGTCCCCGAGGAAAAGGTGCTGGGAAATGCCCGCCCGATGTGCAGGCCCGCATGGACCAGATGGAGCTGCGGTTAGATTTCGTGACTGAGCAGATAGCCGAGTTATTGAAGGCCGCGAAGAGTCTGGATTCCGGGGACTCGGAGCTACAGTCCCAAGTAAACAATACGGAGGGACATCGTGATAGGCTCAAAAAACGGGTTCCTTGACATTCGCTGAATCTGTACGGTAGAATACAAGCATTGGTACCTTTTCTTTGCACACCGTTTAATACATCACGCTCTCCTTTGCCCCGTTTCCTGCAAACGTTCCATCTGAAGTCTCAGGTTGTAGATACGAGGCATCCCCCTCGTCCCTGCAGACCAGGTTGTTAGATCTGAATTTCTTCCTTCCCTTAGGCGGAGGCGCTTGATCTTGTTGAGCTGCTCGTTTCAGTTTCATGCTGTCGGAACTGGCTCTTTCCGCGAAAGTTCCCGAAACTCAGGACGCTCTGGAGTTCCACCCTTCGGAAAGGCCGGTGACTTCGCAGGGTCAGTACTTAGATCGCTAAAACGGACTCATAGCCTAGTTTCGGCCTTCCCCGTGGTTAACCTTTCCGTGATCGGGTTGCTGAACTGGATTGGCATTCCGAGTCGGCATCTTGTCAATCTCCCGGTTCGAAAGCGTCTGGGGCTTTCCTAAAATTTCCAGGGGTCACCCTAAGATAGAGGACTGAAGGTGTGAACACCCCCATTGGACTCACTACGGTGACTCGGTGTGTTAGAAGAAAAAATGTTTATTAAGGAAGGACCGGAAGATAGTGGCGGTGACCTCTCCTTCAGGGGAGGCAACGTTTGCCGTGATTGAAGCCACCCTCTAGAATCTCTTCAAAGCGAGGTGTTTCATGTTAGAATCCACTACTAAAATGGAGAAGCTGGGGTGGGGTATGCTGGGGCTTGGAGGAATTTTACGGGGACTGCTCTCGATCGCCCTTCAAAAAAAAGCTGATCTTACTTACTCGTAGAGATCGCATCATCTCAGCCCGTAATAATAATCAAGTTCATATATTGTCAACTCCCGCTTAAAGCATACTATGAGTCGGGACGCTTCGAAAGGTACGGGTTATCTAAGAGTAGGTGTGGCTGGAGGGACCTTAGGGCGTCCAAAGCAGTCCAGGAATCCAAAAACCTAAGGCCGAGGTGACGAACGAGGTCTGGGTCCGGCATAAGGAGGGAGAGGGAGATGGCGTGGTCGACTCGAGTCGTCGTCGCACGATTATCTCGTCATCATCGTCATCGACACGAGTGTTAGTCGTTTTCGTCGTCGCGTCATTGTTGTGTCGATGCATCAGCATGTGACCCAGTTATTGCGCGAGGGAGGGGGTGAAGAGAGTGAGGACGAGGTGACGCGTACTCACCGTCGCCGTCAACGTGTTGTCGTACCGCTGGTTGGCTGCGCGAACGAGGTAGAGGGCCTTGAGGAGGGGGGAGAGTGAGACCCGTAGTTGAGTACGGGTCTCCGTCGCCATCAGGTTGACTCTGGGTCGGTGGCCGTGTGGTTGGCGCGTTGGTCTTCATGCGGGTTGGTTGCGCGAGAGAGGGAGGTTTTGAGGAGGGAGGAGCGTGAGGAGAGGGATGAACATGAGCAACGACGAAAGGCGTTGACTACAGAGGGCCAAGGTTCTGGTGCGGAGTCGGGGAGCTCGCGAATGAATATTAATTGTGAAAGCGAAGCGTGTCCAGGTGGAAATCGTTGGTCAATGCGGGCTGTGCATGTCTTCTTAATCGGAAATATTGAGCTAATCATTTACCACCTACGAGCATCATGTGCAGATACGGATATGATCATTCTGTTCGTCTGGTGGAGAGGTGGCAGGAGAAATGGAATGGAAGAGGTCGTGCTTGCGGTCGTGGTCGTGGTCGTGGATTTGTTGATACAACAAATATCGTGCAGGCTGTGGCGAGTCACTGTGGGCGAGCCAGGAGATACGCTACAGCAAGTGTCCGAGTAAAACGCGAGTGTCTGATCAACTCGGCAAAATGACCGTGACTTAAATTTGATTCCCCGACTTGTAGGGATTCCGGGTTTGTCTTAAAACCTACTCCTTAGTCACGCGTCACGCTGGGAGACCCAGAACGATTTCGGGCGCTTTCTTCGCAAGTTTCTCGAGTTTACTTTCGGGGTAGAGCTCAGTTAGATCCCGTTGTCTAAATTATGCTACGTACAGATTATCGAGGTCAATGCTGTATCCAACAGCGGGCTGGCTCGGCTCGGTATTACTTGCATCGGTATATAACCTCGCCTGTTCAGACCACGAAAACAACAAAAGGGTAAAACGACGTGATTATTCCAATCCATGTTCGCGTGCTATGTACTTGTATATCTATCCAAATGAAGGTGAGTAGTACTACTGTGTGTAGTCATGCAGTTCGTTCGTCACTGAGTAGTTGCCTGATGCTGTCTGCCAGAAACGAGCGCGGCATTCTCGCCCACAAGGGTGTCGTATCCTTGCGGGAGTGACATCACGAACTCGTGTACGTTGGCGGCGTGAGCGGCGCGCACGATGTCCTTGTCAGCGACTTCATCGAGGTGTCCATAAGCGATGTTCTCCCGCATGGTACTGTCGAACAGGTTCGGAGTCTGGTTCACGACCGCGACATGGTTGCGGAGATGGTGTGGTTGCGGAGATGGTGGACGCCTGTCCATCGGAGCTCGTTCAGCCCAACAGAGATCATGCCTTCGGTGAGTTCGTACCGCCTTTTTAGTAGAGCAGCCACCGTCGGAGGCCTCAAGGAGTGCGACACACTCCCCCTCAGATATTCTCATCCAGAATTTTTTTCAACGCTGCCGTATCGGGCCGGCTGTACTGAGCAGGAGAAGGACGCGCATGTCGCGTAGCACGAGGTCGCCAGAGATCGGTGGTCGGAACACTTGCTCGTCCGAGTCCCGTTGGTGGGAAGCTTTACGAAGTGCAGAAGATCTGTTAAGTGAACGCCATGATTTGACTGCCGATCATGACCGTGAAGACGACGAGGTTGAGTACTTGGACCATCCGGAGATACGTGTAGGTGCCATTGGCAATGTGCACCACGCCGCTATAGAACAAGAGCGCCTCTGCGAGGTAGGACACCAGTAGAAAGATAGACAGAGATCGCCTTGTCGGACTGGGATCGAAGAACTGGCTCCAGAGACATGGCACGGATGCTTTGAATATTGAGGATCGTCTACAACGATGAAAAGCAGATTGAGTTAGGAGACCTGGATTAGGGACTATATACGTACCTCGTAATACACCCTCGCAAGTTCGTTTGTTCCTAATCTCGCATTTCTCAACCAGTCCCGCTTGGAGGGCCATAGTACCGACGAAAACAGGGCCGATGGCGATGCCAACGAGCGTCAGTTACCAACCCCACGCCATAGCCCAAAGAAGGCCAACGCCCATCATGGTCACAACGACAGCGAATTGGTCTATGGAGACTGCTAAGATGGTCCGCGCTGGAGAGCACCGCAGGGGAATGCGCTGCCGAATCGAACCAAGGCTTGTCTTGCGCGAGCACGGGGAGTAAGCGATGTTCTTGAGCACATTCGAGACGACGCTGTGTGGGATCGAACGACGCGTGGAAAAAAGTTGTTGTGTTAGGAGCGGGACGTAGCGCTGCAAGATTCGCAGCTGTTTGTGGAGCGTGCAGATCCGAGCTGCATCAGATCAGCGTCAGGAGTAGATACACATATATCTATAGAAATAAAACGTACCTGTCAGAATACTCCGTGATCTACATATTCGAGTCTGGGTAACAACTGAGGGAGACCGAGACCGAGAGGGCCGTGCGCGTGATATCTTGTATGGACAAGTCTGGTCAAGCCTACAACCACATTGTCAGAACGTCATCAATTCGTGTATATCTCGTCGTACGCACCTTGACAAGACTTGTTTCCAAAGGACAGAGCTGGACGTCCTTTGGTATGCCACGGAACTTTCTTACAGGCGCGTCATCCTTTTCCCTTTCCTTTTCACGATGGTGGTGGTGGTGGTGGTGTTTGTCGTCCTTGCCGTCGTGGCCATCGTGTAGTTGGGAAACCAGCGCCTAATGTAAGCAGAGCGTGGCTCGGCTTGCACGGTCACGGTGCCGCGCGCGGCTGACTTCACGCGGAGCTTGAACGTTGGAAACGCCCGTGTTGGTCTCACTGGTCGGAGATCCAAAAGTCCTGTGCTCCGATACGACGATCGGCGTCACCGCAGCGCCCCTTCCCCTGCGCCCTCTGCTCGCCTCTCAAGTCCCGCCCACCCACCACCCACCACCCAACGCGCGCAGTCCACAAGCTTCAAGTCCTT
>JBBPQC010000512.1:0-18115 GCA_038092295.1 Leccinum arenicola
CGTCCGGGGTATCGCTGGAAGTCAAACTGCGATCATCTGAGGACTGCTTTTCCTTTTCCTTGTCCCTCTCCTTGTCTCTGCGAGAATCCTTGTTGAGGTTCGCGCCAAGCAACTGGGCGAGACCTGGTGAAATCGCCTGCTTCGAGTGGTTGAAGTGGACGGTGACGGTGGATAGGCGGGTAGGGTAGAGAAGAGCGGCGCTCGGGGGTACGGAAGTGATGGGTGGCTTGTGCTCTTCTGTGACGGAGTAGACGCCTTCCGGGGCGACGAATGCGCTGTCGCTCTCCATTTTAATATTCAAATGGGTGGAGAAGAAGTTGGGATCTTATGACCGCGAGAACGTTTCTTACTACCACTCTCGACCACGGCGCCCGCCGGCTCAGTTAGGAATTGTGGTGACCGGCAAAGTATCAAGTGAGGATCCCCGGATCTTGTTCATGAGCCGCTCAAGCTTGCCCACTGACCATGTTCAACACCGCCAGTTCTTCCCTTCTTCGTCCCTTTCTTTCTCCACTCGTACTAGTATGTTCCATTTATCACACACTGCTCATCTCTCTGACCACAAACAGAGGCATTGTTCCCGCCGATGGTACTCAGCCAACACCGTCGAGGCACCACCAGCAGGTGGCCATCTCTCCTCCGTAGCAACCTCCCAATTGCTTCGCTCCACTCGTGAGACTGCCCTCCGTACCCCCGGTTTGACATGGACCGATGGTGACGATTCTGGCCCTGTCCCATCCATGGTGGGAGGTCGTGAGACACGGAAGATGAACGTGTACCAAGCCGTAAGGGACGCACTCAGGTACATACGACGGGAGCGCCCGTTCGTCTGCGACGTTGACATGCTCGCAGCATAGCGCTTGCAAAAGACGATACCGCTGTCGTCTTTGGAGAAGATGTTGCGTTTGGGGGTGTGTTCCGCTGCACCATGGTACGCTTCCTATTCTCCATGACGTTCAGCCTCACCCATACAGTGTAGGGCCTCGCAGAAGAGTTCGGTAAAGTCTCCCGTCCTGCTCCCTCATTTCATACATAACATGAATAGGCCGCGAACGCGTCTTTAATACCCCCTTGACGGAGCAAGGCATCGCCGGTTTTGGCATCGGGATTGCATCTATGGGACACTCCGCAATCGCAGAGATACAATTCGCGGACTACATTTTTCCCGCTTTTGACCAGGTACACTTTTAGCCATTGTTAATTTCCAGTTCTCACCTCCCGTGCAGATTGTAAACGAAGCTGCCAAGTATAGGTACCGAGCGGGTGGGGAATTTTCAATTGGTGGATTAACGATTCGTACGCCAACTATGGCAGTCGGACACGGAGGGTTATACCATTCGCAAAGCCCCGAAGGGTTCTTCGTGGGTGCTGCGGGGCTCAAGGTTTATTCTCTTTACTTTTTTTTACGGTATTGAAGCCAACGCACGGGCACGTCTTGCTTGCAGATTGTCATTCCCAGGTCGCCGATTCAATGCAAAGGGCTGCTCTTGGCATCCATCCGTGACCCCAATCCAGTTCTCTTCATGGAACCCAAGATTCTCTATCGTTCTGCAGGTAATTTTGTAACGCCAACCAACTATCTGATATATATTTCCTCCATGCTCACACCTTGGTTGTCAGTCGAGCAAGTTCCGATCGATGACTTTTCCCTACCTCTCTCTCGTGCTGAAGTTCTTGCTCCGGGTTCGGACTTGACTCTTCTCTCCTGGGGTACACCAGTTTATCACTGCGAATCTGCCATGAGTCTTTTGCGTTCTCCGCCAGCATCCTTAGAGTCACTTATCCCGGCCTCACTGCGAAGTGCCAAGATCGAACTTATAGACCTGCGCACTATATTGCCCTGGGACGTGGAAACTGTCGTGGAGAGTGTCAGAAAGACTGGAAGGTTGGTCATCGTTCACGAAGCAGGATATACAGGCGGTGTCGGAGGCGAAATCGCGGCGGAAGTACAGAAAAGGGCGTTTTTGCGGCTGGAGGCACCAGTAAAGCGAGTCACTGGCTGGGAGTGAGCATATTCTTCTCTTTTGCGGTGGGAAGTTACTCAGGTTCGCGATGATAGCGTGCCTGCTGCATTGCAGTTTGAAAAATTCAACATGCCAGATGCAATCAGGGTTCTAGACGGTATCATCGAGACTCTGACTTACTGAACACCACGCAAGTCCGCCCTCTCTTGGTTGGAGGGTTAGCGTGTGCAAGGACTTCGGGTGTACATAATTATATACCTCACGAGTGTAGCGATATTCTTTCGTGACAAGCTGTGGGGGAAGCCCATCTGATGATGGTGGCGATGTAATGCTCAAATACATGATAAATTGAAGATGACGCGATCGTCCTACACATCCGATGGCTCTTCTTCAAATTCGTCCGTCAAGCCTTCGTCCGCCTCATCTGAATTCTGTTCTTCGTCCATGTCTTCAATCCCAGCGTCCAAGTCTGCTCCAGAATCTTCGTTCTCTTCGTGGGGCGGTGACGTGCCTTCGTCCGTACGGCCGCTGGACGATCCATCCGAATCATCATCCGCCTGCGCGTAAACACAAACTGAGTCAAAACACGATTCAGTAAGATCACGCGAATGAAACGCACGTCGTTCTTTTCTTCTAGTTGCGTGGTGTGCCTGCCTATTGGGATGTACCATACGAAACCGCGGTTCCGTACGTGTAGATTCTGATTTCAAAGGCCATGAACAACGCGGAGAACTTTGTCGCGACCGCATACATACACAGTCCTCCAGGTCGTTCTCCTCATCGGACAGGTCGTCTGCCTCGCGTTGTAGATCTCTCACATGGTTTATGCGCCCTTGATATCGATCGGATCTCGGTAGAGGAACCGGACCTATGTGAGGTAGTCTGGGAAGAACAAGAGGCACGACCAGGGGGCGGGGTATTAACGTTGGCGAGGCAATCGACATGAAGTTACTCGAGCCCACTCTATTACGTAATGAAACTCGAAAGTCAAATGCATTCACGATCAAATCACACTATCATGTAGGAACGACCAAAGTGCGTCCGGACGTTTGAAATCCTGGTGTACTATGCTCACCAACCAGCGTCCATACCGCACACCGTCAAGTAATGCTCTCTGGGAAGACCCCGGGGCGTAGAAAGATGCCCACTCGGCCCATATCGAGAAGGCTTCGTCCTGATTTGATAGCGTTAGTAGCGCCCAGAACGCGACACAGATCCCGCACCTTCCATGTGAGAAATGATTCTCGTTCGATGATCGTCGTCTGTACAACTTCCTGACCGGGAAATACTCCCCAAGTCACGGCACTCCTCCCGTCTTCAGGAACATTGCTCCTACATTCACCCTGATGTTCGATCAGAACATTGTCTTCAAATATACGGTATTGCTCACCCGATGGTTGGCTGCAAAATAATGGATCGAACCATTCCCCTCCTTGTCGATTTTTTGCTCGATTTGATGTAGGACATCCTCTTCCGCGAAGAACTCGACAAACCCTTTCTGAGAGACATAGCCTCCCCTTGGGCCCCAACCAAAATTCTCATCAGTGGAACTGGCACAATCGACTGCAGGTTGAGAGCAGACTGTCCATAGCCCTTGGCTCGTAAGTTTTTTCAAGTGCTCTAGGATTGTTCCCGACTCCGAAGAGAGAGGCGAAGCAGAAAACGGAGTAGAAGAGACACTGGAGTCGAGGTAATCAAGGAAAAGTTTGGTCAGCTCTTCTGTGTTTGTTGGATTACCCCAATGAGATTGCACCGCATGGACCTACAGAAAAGTGTAAACCAGCATGGATAAAAGACAATTATGAGGATCATACATTGATTCCCAAACCACCCCACTGATCTTGCGTACCAAACGCAGGACTTTTGTAGTCCCCGAACCGACCATTGGGGAACTCGTCCCAGGTCGCTGCGTTATTAAGTTCTCCACGTCCAGGAGGCTCAACTTCTATTGTTGGTTTGCTGGCTAATGCATTCGCGGCGGTCGTGGTTGCAAGGCTCGGTGTGACTACTAAGTCTGAGCAAGGAAGTTGAGGCGGGATTGATGGCAGCGGGGCATCCTAATCTCGGGGTTCGTAATTCAAAAAACATGTCCAAAATAGTAAAATGACTTACGACGATTAGCTTATTTTTGGCTACCGGACTGCCACCTGCCCAGCCAAGAGTCTGAAGGACTAGTTGGACACTCTTTTCAAGGTTGAGGGTACAGAAATGAATGCCAGAAACCAAACCAGTGCCGGTAATCTTCTGTATGGTGTCGACGGCGAGACGAACACCATAGTCTTTGATGAGTTGGTCGTCATGCTGCCATGGTCCTGGATTAGCTTCCAATACGCTTCACTGAGCGACGCACCTGGATATTCTGCAAGTCAGCCATGATATTTGGTGGAACCTGTGCCCCACATAGTTTGACGACTCGAAGGAAAGATGCATATGTCTGTATGGGCATGACGCCTGGTATGATGGGCACCGATATGCCTGTATGTCGTGAGGGAAAAGGCTCAATTCTCCAAGAGAACCACGGACCTCTGCTCCGAACTTTCTTGATCCATTCAATGAAACGATCTGAATCATAAAACAGTTGTGTTACAATGAAATCCGCCCCTGCTTCCACTTTTTGCTCCAGGATGTCAATGGTATCATTTTCTGGATACCCTTCCGGGTAAGCTATAAAAGTGAGATCATTGCCGCGGGTGTTGTAACATTAGGTTCATGCTAATTACCTGCGACACCTACACAGAAGTGAGACGAGTACTCGGGTGAGGAACGTATATATTTGACCAAGTCGAGACCAGAAGTGAATCTTGGATCAATCGGTGTCCATTGTTCCTGTCCGCGGGGAGGATCTGCGTTATAATGGTAAATTTACATGGGTAGCTTAAAGTTGAAATGACTGACCACCGCGGAGTGCTAGGATATTCTGTATACCCCGTGCTTTAGCCTCCTGTAAAATTTGTTAGGTATGGGAGAGATGCAGGGTGCTAACGCACGCGTAAGGCATCATCGACCATGCCGGGAAGCATGTTGGTGCACGTCAGATGTAGAACAGTATCGATACCGTGATCAGACTGTGTGAGTCCAGCAAGATCAAGACTTCTGTCTCTGGTGGAGCCTCCTGCGCCCCATGTTACGCTGATTGCGATGGGATGAAGTACAGATAGACGTGATATTCGGGAGATAAGATTGTCGAAACCCTGACAACTACTTAGTAGAAGGAGACAAAAGATCGCAAGGTGTAACTCACCTGGTCCGTTCGAGGCGGAAAGAATTCGAAAGTATAAAAAGGCTGATTGGTTGGGTGCGCGATGATTTTATCTGACAGTTTCATATTCTGATGAGCCAAGTGATCGTGTGAGTGAAAACAAGTATATAAGTACTTCCAAACAAAAGCAAACTACTACTAAGTCACTAGGCACCTGGACCAGCTCTAAACACAACGGAAGCAGCAGCCTGGAATTCCGCGACACAAAACACCCGCAATGGACGCCTTGTCGACGCCTGCTACCGCTGACTTTTCGTCGACACCCCCGAAGCGCACGAAGATCGTCTTGCTTGGTGACCAGAGTGTTGGCAAAACGAGTCTGATCACAAGGTCAGCCTTGGACGCGAATGGTGTGCTCTCGCTCTCATCTGGATTATCTGCAGATTCATGTACGATACATTCGACAACACCTACCAAGCTACGATTGGCATCGACTTCCTGAGCAAAACCATGTACTTGGAGGACCGGACCGTCCGATTACAATTGTGGGATACCGCTGGACAGGTGAGCACAGATTCGAGCCCTTGGGAATGTGCTCACGCAGAATGGTTCGCATGTGATAGGAACGATTCCGTTCGCTAATACCATCGTATATTCGTGATTCCTCTGTAGCAATAGTCGTGTACGACATAACCAGTAAGTACATGACACACTCTTACTCTGCTTCCACGCCTTATTCTGCGGATGTAGACCGGCAATCTTATCTGTCGACGTCAAAATGGATCGACGACGTACGATCAGAGCGTGGAAACGATGTCATCATCGTCTTGGTCGGTAACAAGGCTGACCTTTCAGAGAAGCGGTCCGTCCTTGTATACCCCCCTTGCATCGTGTAGCGCAAGTATAACCTTTTGCATCATTCTAGGCAGGTTACGGTCGAGGAGGCAACTCAAAAGGCGACACAAATGAACATCATGTTTATGGAGACCTCGGCCAAAGCTGGTCATAACGTCAAGTCGTTATTCAAGAAAATAGCATTGTCCCTGCCTGGAATGGATAGCAATGTGCAGTCAGATGTACAAAACGCCAGTATGTATTCTGCCTGGTACTACACTGGGATGGAATCTGAATCGGGTGTTCCAGAAATTGACGTGACAACTGCGCAAACACCAGCTGTCCCGGAAGCTTCACAGTGCAACTGTTGATGTATCACTTGTCTTGTCTTGCCTTCCCGTCCCCTCGTCGCATCATATACCAGGATTTTTGTTTCGGACATATCAACCGTTTGCTACAAACCATTGACGGAATGTGCCAAATGCTACCATTTGCCCTAACCACGGTTCATCGTGTTACCTGCACCTCTAGGATGAGTGTCTTTGTATTGGGCCCATTGCTCATCCTTGAGGCGTTTTTCCTCTGCTTTCTCTTTCCCCAGCACTGATCCGTCCATTTCTGAATCTATGGTAAGTTGTTCAGACGATGTAGGTTCGGCTTTGGACTGGGACCTGCGCAAGCGGGTCAGCCGCGTATGTGGGTTCCCTAAGTGGAACCTACCTTCCGGTGGGAAGAATTCCCCCGCGCTGCTGCTCTATTTCCAAGTACTCGTCGACGGTCATTGTCGGTAGACGGTGGCCAGGACCAAAAACCTGTGCATGCAGGCGGGTACGGTCCGACGCGCTCGTAGGCAAAATAGTAAATGGCCGCAAAGGCTGCAGCAAGATCAGATAAGTTCGTAGTTATACCTACTGATGGGCCTACCTTTCCATGGGGATCCAGCAGGGGACCCCTGTCGGAAGATTTGGGAATGGTTTCAATTTTCCACATGTCCTCGTCTTCTGTTTTCTTTCGCCGCTCGTCTAATGGCGGTTTCGGTGGTGGGGATGAAGGCGGAGCATTGCGCAGCAACAAGACCTCTTGGTCCACACCCTCCAGTTGTGTACACGCCTGGGCATAGAAGAGTCTGAGCAGCAGCAATGTCGCGTCTCTGAGAATATTCTCAGTTTCGACATCTTCAGCATCGTCTTCTGAAGGGAGAAGCAGAGATGCAACGAGATCGAAGTCGCCGGACAAGCGGTCCGCGGAAACTGATTGTCGCCGACATCTCCTAATTACTTCTATACGACTTCGGAGGTCCTTTTCGGCTCTGTATTGTGTAATCTTGACTTCCCTGCGCTTTGCAGCGTCTCTGATGGAGGATGGTTGTTGACCATACAAGGCACGCTCGGATTCCGGCACAATCTCATACTTTTCGAGGCTGGAAACATACACGTTCAGATGACGCTAGTAAGTGGGATCGGTAACACGCTTGCAATCGACGAGTACTCGGACTAACCTGAAGATGTGCCAGGTTGCTCATGCGATCGTTCCTATCGGTGGCTCTGACTCGATTCTGCACCTCTGCACAGACGAACGGAAGAGACAGATACACGAGATCCGACGTGGATATGTCGTCAAGGACTTCATTTGGGCTGAACAGTGATAGACTGGCGACTCGGGAAGTCAGCTGAATGAGATCAGACAGAGCGTCTTGGATGAGTTCCTAGAGGTGGTCTTATCAGCCGAATACAGTCGTTTGTAACGATGCATGCCTGTGTTTCGTCGTTGATTGTAGGTAGATTGGAAGCTCTGGCGGCCTTGTCCAGAGCTCTCGCGTACAGAGCTGAGAGTTGTAGTGACATAATGTGTGCTAACTCCGCACGCGCCGGGCTCGCTATATTAGTATCCGGGGGCCGCGTTTTGTGGTGTGAACCAAACCATTAAGTTCAGGATGAACGTTAACCCTGACTGCCATGGCTCACGCAAACCCCAGAATCATTTCTCACGTAGACGGGGTATCAAGGAACTCCTGCATCTCAAAGACGACGATTCGGGGTACATCGAGGGCAAGGTCTTCATGGTATGGCCGCCCCGAAACAAACAACACCGCATCCAACTCCAGGTCACGGAAGACTCTACTTTCTACCACTTCGAGGTGGAGCTTCTTCACAAAGATGGGATTACATTTCGACCACATGAACGCATCGCTCTTGCTCTAAAAGGCATGAAAGTTGATCAGCGCATGGAATCCAGCGCACCACACAACTTTCCGATCGTCCTGCGGTTCCCCGACGGCGTAGTAGTAAAGTATCTGACTGGTGCTCATGCAGGCGCAGTCATCGACACGTGGGAGGGTAATGTATCCACAGTGACACTAGCAACGGAAAGCTGATATCTGTTCCGGACTATACAGAAAACACCGACGAGTGGTACCACCCCAGTGTGGTCCATCCTGTCTCGGACCTACCCACCTTTGGCGCATCTGAGGTCCATCGTAACCCCGTTCCGGAAGCAATTCATCGACCCATGCTGCCCCCGCCATGCATAGACACTACCAGTCGACACACTGTAAGCATGCAAACGCATCAACTTGCCCCACCCTTGCTTCCACTTTCGGACGATGCAGCCGCCCCTCAGTCGATGCAACTCGCTGAACAGTCTAACGCCAAAAGACCTGCTCAGGTCTCAAGAAAAACACGAAAGAAACGAAGGTTGCGTAAGGAAACAGATTTGGTATCCTTCAATGATTCAGTAGACGACGCCAGCAAACTACCCTCAGTCGATGTCACTACGCCTTGCGCCAAACAGTCCCCAAATGCAGTTGACGGTTCCTCGGCCAATTTACCCGGCAATCATTCAACGGCCCGTCAAATTAGTGGGCACACTAATGGTGCAGTCTCTACCCAACGGGACAGCGGAATTGACGTTCCGCCCCCAAACACCAATGTCACTACGATCAACATCCAAGAAGCTGGCGCCCCTGACAAACTGAAGGCAGGTTTTCGCACGCAAAGGGTTCGTGACTCGGTGATCGTGCTGCTGGTCGTTAATCTCGCATTCTGATTGTTAGGGTGACGTTTTCACTGCTCTCAGTGACCTTCAAAAAGGTTTTTCCATGATCAATGTTATCGGAATTGTGACCTCCGTGAACCCGGAGAAAAAGACGAGCACAAATGGTTGGTCAATTATACATTCTGTCTTGGCGAAGGTTATACCATTTATCCTAGAATGGTGTCGCTCGTTTATCCTTGTCGATCCTTCCATGGAGGATCCATCTCGACAGGGTGTTAAAGTGAATTGTTTTCAAAAGAAATATCTCGAGTGGTTACCACAAGTGCAGAATAATGACATCGTTATTCTACGCAAGCTCAAGGTCCGACAAAAACACCGTTATCCAACCAGTTTGATTGATTAACGATGATTTTCTAATAGATCGGCGAGTTCGCTGGTAAGCCAGCGCCTACGGGCTACAGTTACAAGTTGCGTTGGGCTGTCTATGACCCACTCAGTCATTCTACAAGACCTCCTAATAAAGGGGATGCTCCTAAAAGCCAACGAGTTGACGATGGGATGGGTTACGAGTTCTGTCCATACTGGGAACCATTCCAGGATAGCACTGAACTTGAATATTGTCGGCAAATTGGAGAGTGGTGGAAGGCCAAGTGCGAACTTGAAGGACACAACGTATCAAACATACAATGCCCAGCACCCGTGACGAAACAGCACCTGCTGATTTCTGAAGCCTCACCGGATCGTCCTCCTACGGGGTTTTTCAACTGTACCGTGGAGGTAAGCATATGATGTGCTAGCTAAGCGAGTTCTCAATATTCCGCTGCAAGGTGTTACGAAAGTTCAACGGGGACCATGCAACCGATGTTTATGTTACAGACTATACGGCCAACGCTTCGGTTCGTCCCGTGCAAGCCGATTGGTGCCCACTTGAGTTGTCCGATTGCGTGTTGAAGTGTACCATGTGGGATAACGCAAGCAACGTCGCAAGGATGATGAATCCTGGTGAATATTGGTACTTGTACAATGTTCGGGCGAAGCGGGATCAGCACGGTTACACGGAAGGCACACTGCAACTCGCGGACAAGCTCACGCAACTGGATGATAAGCAAGCTGGAACACAGCCCCACCTCAATGCTCTTTTGGCGTTCGTATCTCGTAGCATGATAGTGGAATGAGCTCACACATTCTTTAGGCGAAAGAAAGAGTTCAACTTGACCAAATCTATTCTTAACTCGAGATCGGCATCAACTGTTTTCCCGGAGATGCTCCTTCAGGATGTGGATGGGAGCACGTCTTTTCTCACTTGTATCGTTGAGGTATTTCATTCCCTCAGAACTCCGTTTTTCGCGTGCTCAACGTGTTCCTGACAGCTGCTCCACATCGACCTCAACTCGAGGGACGGAAATTTTATTTATGTCACCGATTACACCTACAATCCTGACTTGCCCACCACGGTCTCGACATCCGATTGGGCGTACAATCTTGAACATCGCGCGTTGAAGATAAAGTTGGACGACGCTCAAGCTCAGACTGCAACGGGTCTCAGCTTTGGCTCCACGTACATCATCCATAATCTGCGTATCAAACGCTTGGATGCATCTGGTCGTGTGCAAGGTCATTTGGGCGGGGAGCGCAACTTGATGTCCTTGTGCGACTCTTCAGATGACCGTGCCCAAACATTACAGAGGTAGGCGCACTCGTAATGATTCATATGGCTATGCTCAGTGTCCATGTAGGAATAAGGAGAAATGGAAAAGAGAAAATACGTTGAATGTGCTGACGCCGTTGCCAAGCAAGTTGCGAGAAGAGGCCCACGGAGCGCCAAAACAGCCGTCGATCATTTCAGCCAACGCTACCTTACAAGAAGTCCTCGCGAAACCTGCCCCAAACGTATTCAGAGTGCTGGCTCGGGCCAAGGATTTCTTCCCTTTCTCTCTCGAGGATGCGTGTGTTTTACGATGTACTAAATGTGACTCAAGGTGAACGTTGTGTTTTCCGGTGAATACGGATGCTCATATCTTTTCGAGTCCTCCGCCATCCTTCCAACGGTGTCCTCGTTGTGATGACATGATGGAAACGCATTCTAAGTGGTTTTACTGCTTGTATATTCGAGTCGAAGACGACAAAGGCAGTGAACTTATTGTGTCCCTATCGGGAAAGGAGGTATGTGTTTTTGATGTCAAGTCCCAGTGTGAGGCTAATGTAATCCTGTATCAGTGTACGTTATTACAAGATGTCGATCCAACCGACTTTCGCAATGATCGGGAGGCATTCCGTAGATTCCTGGAGAAAGTGGATCCCGTTCTGGGAAACTTGAAGGACCTCCACGCGGCTTGGTCAAGAAACGAAGATACAGTCATCGAGTCGCCACCGATGATATTCAGCCTCGAGAGCTGGAATATTGGCAACGAGAAGGGATACACTCTTCTTGACTGCAACCCCGTATGATGTGAGACGTCACAACAACTTTGATTGGAATCATTGGACTAGTCATTTGAATTTTTGCGCACGATGATAGCATAACACCACGTAAATAGTGAATTGTAATCGATGAGACTATTGATGTAATATTATGAAATACCAGCTGAGAGGAAGACACATTTGCGCAGGCTTGAAGCTTTGAAGGATGCATCGATGGTTGATCAATATGAGTCACGTGACGGGAGGCAACGTGACGGCGTGACTGTTTTGTGACAGGCGCGTTCAGGACGCGACTAGTAGCGGGCCGCATCAACACAACCAATATGTCTCTGCCAGTTGTCAAGATAGACATCAGCTACGATGAAGAGTTGGGTGCGTATTTAATCACTGCTGATCACTGCCCATTTATCTGTTGTAGATAAAATACGGAACTTCCTTTCAACATATGTCAATCATGACAAGGACTTGGATCGCGACTTCGCAAATATTGGACTGGACGATGACGAAGAGGATGACGAAGGTTCCAGTACGAAGAAACTCAAGTACATGCAACAGTTGGTATGTCTTCCTTGATCCAAAATCTTACAACATTTTGATACCTAGCGTGTAGCAACGAATAGCAAACCGCGAACAACAGATGCTAACCATTGACCTCGAAGACGTTCATCAGGCGAGAAATCAAATTCTCAGTTATCGTCCATCTATCTTACCCGTTATCTTGCTCTCAGCACGAGAAAACCGTTTCTGAACTCGTGACTCGTATACAAAACAACACCCGACGCTACATCCAGTTGTTCTGTGAAGCCATCGACAAGCTTCTGCCAACCCCAACCAAGGACATAAGTGAACATGACGAAGTCATCGACGTGATCCTCCACCAGCGACGTGAGCGGAACGAGCAAACTGAGGGAGTTCAGGATGGCTTTCCAGACCATCTGTTGCGGCGGTAGTGCGTGTCATCATCATTGTGCGGCACGCAGTGCACTTATAATTGTTCCAGCAATATCTACTTCCAGCCTCTACGATCTGATATTGCGTTGGCTGTTCGTGAAGTCAAGGGCCTTCACCTGGGACGGCTGATTACGGTTCGCGGGATTGTTACTCGTGTTTCGGAAGTCAAGCCTCTCCTTCTCGTGAATGCCTACACGTGTGACGTCTGTGGATCAGAAACGTTTCAGCAAATCTCGAGCAAGACGTTTTCTCCCATCACCGATTGTCAGAACGAAAATGAGTGCAAAAAGAACGGGATTCGCGGGTCTCTACACATGCAGACGCGCGCCTGCCGTTTCAGCCCGTTCCAGGAGGTCAAAATCCAGGAAATGGTATACCCTTTTCTTCTAGTCCTTTTATTTTTCTCAAATTATTACAGGCGGACCAAGTTCCAGTCGGTCACATTCCTAGATCAATGACGATTCACCTGAACGGCAATCTCGTTCGCATGATGAATCCCGGAGATGTAGTTCATCTCGGAGGCATTTTCCTTCCTATACCATACACCGGATTCCAAGCTATTCGAGCCGGGCTGCTCACGGATACGTACTTGGAGGTGCAACATATCCATCAGTTGAAGAAACAGTACAGCGAGATGGAGATGACACCACAGATACAAGCCCAGATCGCTGATATGCAACGGGACCCTGCGTTGTACAACAAGCTAGCTCAAAGCATCGCTCCAGAGATATATGGCCACCAGGACGTAAAAAAGGCTCTTCTCCTGTTGCTGGTAGGGGGAGTCACAAAAACCATGGGTGATGGAATGAAGATTCGTGGCGACCTCAACATGTGTCTCATGGGGGACCCTGGTGTTGCCAAGTCACAACTACTGAAGTATATCTCCAAGGTTGCCCCACGCGGCGTGTACACCACAGGAAAGGGTTCCTCTGGTGTCGGTCTCACAGCTGCTGTTATGCGAGACCCGGTAACAGATGAAATGGTACTTGGTAGGTGGTTTTGCCTTGAGATCTGTTTGCGCCTGTGTACTGAGACGAATGCATATAGAGGGGGGTGCTCTCGTATTGGCTGACAATGGCATCTGTTGTATCGACGAGTTTGACAAAATGGAAGAAACTGATCGAACCGCCATTCACGAAGTGATGGAACAACAAACGATATCCATTTCCAAAGCCGGTATCTCAACCACACTCAATGCTCGAACGTCTATCCTTGCCGCTGCGAATCCACTCTATGGACGCTACAATCCGAAAGTATCTCCTGTGGAGAACATAAACCTACCTGCAGCGCTCCTGTCGCGTTTTGATCTCCTCTTTTTGATTCTCGACAAGCCAACACGCGAGGACGATGAGCGACTAGCTCAGCATGTCACGCATGTGCACATGCATAACATACATCCCAAGCTTGATTACGACGTTATTGATCCTTCCTTGATGAGGTCAGCGTTCATGGCATCATGGCGGCACATATCCTGACGTTAATACAGGCATTATATTGCTCAAGCACGCCTCAAGCGCCCTACCGTTCCACCTGCGGTCTCGAGTTACATCGTAGATTCTTACGTGCGTTTGCGCAAGCTCTCGAAAGACGAGGCAGCCCGGAAGAAATCACACACATACACATCAGCACGTACATTGCTTGGCGTCCTTCGCCTTGCTCAAGCACTCGCGCGTCTTCGATTTGCAGACATCGTGGAACATGGCGACGTCGACGAGGCTCTACGTTTGATGGAATGTAGCAAGGAGAGTCTCGAGGACGATGACGATAAAGAATACGAACCCGACCGATCGGTCATCAGCCAGATCTTTCGGCTTATCAAAAACATGGCCGGGGAAGGCGGCGGCAAGCGAAGAAAGAGACAGCGAAGGCTGGGCAAAGGGCCTGGGGGTCAACGCGATATGGATGTTGATTCGAGCGAAGATGACGAGGGGGAGTTGGCGCTCATTGACGTGCGATCTCGGGTGCTGGGTGCTGGGTATACTGAGGTGCAACTCAACGATACCATAGCCGAGGTGAGTTGGCATTTCTTGTCTGACATGGTGCCTCGTTGAATTTCTTCTGGTGTAGTATGAATCCATAGATGTCTGGGCTCGCGTGGCAAATGGCTCGAAACTGCGTTTCATCAACGTCTGACGATTTCTTATCCTTTTGCTTTTGTAATATCTATAGTACTGTCAGTTTGAGTGCACCCCAGTATGCAAGAATATGTCCGCAAAATACAAATATATCTGTAAATATGGCTTGTCGCTCTATCCCGAGTGTTCTTGAGAAGTGTGTTCCCAACTAGATCCAGTGCCACTCCCAGGACTTGCTGTCCCCTCTTCATGTCGCTGGGGTTCATCCCGGTACCGTGGTGTCGGATTGGCGGAAGCAGGGTCATCGTCGTCCAAAAATTCGGAATGAAAGCCAAGCCCTGCTTCCTGGTGGTCCTCCAAGGACCGTCCAGGATGTAGCATAGTTTGCTCGTTTGCGTCTTCGTCGTCGTCGTCGTCAGAAACTTCTCCAAATGCGTCATACAGCTCTTTTGCCCTCGGTCCAGAGCGTGCACCGCCTCCAGAGATAGTGCCCATCGGAAGGTCGGCATCTGCGAGGGACGAATATGTTGCGCGGCGTCTTACGTGTCTCCTCCAAAAGAAGATGCCAGCCCCAACAGCAAAGAGAATTACGGCGGTGATCGCGACGAAGAACCACTTCGAGTTGGAGACGAGGTTCGACATGCCAGAGAACCAGCCTTGATCAGGAGTGGGGGTCATGCTTGGTGTCGGAGAGCCTGGGAAGGCGGGGCGGTCAGCCTCTCCTTCTGCCGTGTCGTGGTCGCTTGGCAGACCAGATGTGGGTTTGGAATATGATTTAGTAGAGGTAGGGATGGGGGTCTCAAGTGACTCCGGTTCCTCTTGAGATGGGAGGATTGCATCATTGGCAGGGAGGTCGTATGTTTTGGCTTGGGCAGGATCGACGGTGGAACCCCAGAACATGAGCCGCCAACCATGGAACGTTCCATTGTGATTTGCGTCTGACTGATCAGATACTCGGATGGTCCAGTCGCCGACCGGGTTTTCACCCCTTTGGCGGATTTAGCGCCCGACTTTCGAGAAATAAAAGAGCAAACTTACCAGTGCTTGACAGTCATGAACCGCCAGCCTGGGAATCCGGTGTCGGCACGATCAGACCTGCGCACTGCAGCCAAGACACTCTTGATGCCATTGGGGCTGATAAGTTCCACTTCCACGTCACCTCGCTTAGAATGGGAAATCCAGACGGAAATGGTTAATTGTTCGAGTTCTTCGAAATTATGCTCAAGCAGCATATCGCTTAAGACAGTGAACGTGCTATTAATACCGCCGGATGGGATGGGCACGCCTCCGGTCATGGTGCCTTCTGGGTCTGATAAGGTACCATTGTTAAGTTGAATCGCGGGTGGATGGAACCAGGCTTGGGGCTTGACGAGCTCCCACTTCTGAGCAGCTGTGACAAAAGCGAATGCGTTGAGTTGACCATACCCGTATTTGTAGCTGAACGGTCTGCCAGAGGCCGTTTTTTCCCAATCGGGGTCTTCTGGGTTGATCAATTGAGCCGACTGAACACAAAGATGTTGGATGTCGCGCCAAGTAAGCTCGGGCCTGTTGAATTGTGTCAGACAGGCAAGAGCACAAATACAGAAGGACAGACCGAACTTGGAGAGCTAGGGCAAAGACGGCTGCTGCGTTTGGCGCAGCAGCAGAAGTGCCACCGTGGTTGGATGAACAGGCATTTTCTCCCACATCAGTCGTAACCTGTAAAAAGATGAGAGAAAGAGAGAAGAGGAGGGAAAATGTACGGACAATATTCTTTCCGCTGCCTGAGCTGTAGGCAACCACCAAGTTGGCTGCACATGGTTCAGAGTAGTAAGGGTGGAGGCCCTTATAATCTACGGCAGAAACCGTGACAGAGTAGATGCTATTGGTATATCCATCAAAATTGCATTGATCCTCTGACATGGCACCATTGCCACTGGCAAAGACAAATATTGATCCTTTGCCGTGTCGGCCGTTCTGCACGCCGTTGATGAAGGCCTTTTGGATGATATAGCTTGGTGCATCCATGGCCTTGCCGTCATCGGGAGGTCCCCAGCTGCAGGAGTAAATGTCGACGTCATGGAAGCCATAATTGAGTGCTGCGGCTTCGTCAACGTCCGTAATTGGACCGGAGAGGATGCGCACGCCTGCTACCTTTGCTTCGTAGGCAAGGCCGACGCCACAGACGTCATTCTTGGCGGCGGCAATCTCGCCGGCGCAGCGGGTACCATGACGATCGTCTGCAAGGACAGGTTTAGGAAGGGGAGTGTGGTCATTGAAGTCGTATGAATGTTCTGCATCCTAGGATGATTGAGGAGGAACGGAAGCGAGAGAGGCAGGAGGACGTACAAAGTTGTCCGCAAGGTCCTTGCTTTCGTAGTCGATACCGTCATCAACAAGAGATGCGATGACGCCCTGACCGGTGATGCCCATTTCCCAAAGGCCGGTGACATTCATCATGTGTTCGGGGAACTCGTCATTGACGATATGCCATTGCTTGGTGAAGAGTGGGTCTGCAACGCCAAGCCGGGCACCGACGGCTGCAGCGGACTCATTGGGATCAACGGGTGGCGGTGCACGCTTTGTGCGCTGGCGAGGGTGTTGGTGTTCTAGGACGTTGATGGAAGCCAGGAAGCTGCGGGCGGAGCTATCGCGGGGTTGCAGGGCTGCGCGTGCGTGGAGGGCATTGTAGCGGGCAAGGATGGGGTGGGTATGTGAAGGGGGGTATTTAGGAGCGCGAAGGAGCCATGCGTTGGTGAGTTCGCCGACCTGACCGACGAGCTCGAGGCCATGACCAAGCTCGGTGATGCACTCGGCGACGGTGGGGGCAGTGTAAGCGGGGCGGTGGTCGAGAAGGAAGTAGTCGAATGCGACGTGATCTAGCTGTGCGGGGACGGCAAGAGCGGGTGCGAGGAGGGCGAGGAGGGCGACGGCGACGGCGACGACGAGCGGGCGTCGGTGTGCCATACCGGGAGTACTTGGGCGTTTGCAGAAGGGCGGTGGTCACGTGTAGAAGCGGCCAAAGAGGGGGGGCGTTGATCGATTGCCCTGTTTGGAAATATGTAAGTTGAACAATGGCCGTCCCGAGAAAGCGAACGCGTCGGTCGTTGTCCCCCGTTTCGGACAGCGACGACGACGGCCCCAAGACCCCGCCCCCGCCCCTTCCCACGGAATCTTGGGAACAGCTCGTCCTCCACGTCCCACCCGAACACGAGTTCCCAGAGGGGCCTAACGTGCAGATCATCGGTGAGACAGACGTTAACGACAGCGACCGCGACGACGACGTCCCTGTGCGTGTCCTCACCGACTTTTCCATATACGATCACTCCACTCTCCACCTCATTCCCGTTGCGCGTCTCATTGAGCTTTCCCTCAACCCGCGTCTCTCTTTCTCTGCCTCGGGCTGCGTCAGGACTTGGATAGACAAAGATGACGACGACGACGACGATGAGGACGATGACGAGGACCAAGACCAAGGGGACGCGGAGAAAGCGTGTGAAGAAGACGATTCAGCTGCTGAGGACGGCATGCAACGCCTCAAGCTGACCCCCATCAAAAGGTTCTCCATCCACGACCCAAAACAGTGCCACCGCGGTCTGGACAGGTGGGCATTTCACTTGCTCTCGTCTACACATGTCTAATGTCCCTACAGCAACATTTATATCCTCACAAAGCATGCCTGGTACATTCTCGACGTC
>JBBPQC010000513.1:0-18105 GCA_038092295.1 Leccinum arenicola
GTATTGATCAAGTCAAGTTCGACGGGCGGCGCGTCGACGCTACGCAATTTTTTTCTCTCAGCACCTGTTGAGGACAGATTCGAGCAGGCTATTCGGATATTTAAGAAAAACAGATTTTACTTCTACTTCTTGCTCAACACGAACGTCTGGTGAGGTTTTTGGAATGCTTTAGAGACTTATCTAGTCTAATTGGTCCTAATTCGTATCCGCAGGGACCGCGAAATTGCTGCAATGGGTCAGCCAAAAGGGCATTCGATTAAAACCCAGAGTATCAGACAAGACCTCGTCGTTCGAAACACAAATTCCGTCAAACGTTCTTGGAAAAAGAAAATCTGGTCGGAAATGGATCGTACGTTCGCCATTATACCCTAAGTACATGTGGCGTGCTTGACAAGGTCATCATGAGCAGGCACACGGTTGAAGGAAATATCGGAATGGCTTGACGCGTGGGACTGCACAGAAAAGCACGAGGACACGCTCGAATTGCGACAACCGGATACATGCACGTGGCTACCCGACACCGATGAATATCTAACATGGAGGAATGCCAACGATGGGTTTTTGTGGTTGCATGGCAAACGTACGAATCTCATCATTCCATACTTTTCTTTGGGCTGACAGTTTGCATGGCGTTAGCCGGGTCTGGGAAATCAGTCTTAGCGTATGTGTTCATCATATTTATTTGATACCGGTATTCATTCTGGGGACAGCGCCTCTGTGATCGATCATATCCAAAATACGATGAACAAAGGCGAACTGCTCGTGTTCTTCTATTGCGATTTCCGGTCTGAACGTTCCACTGTCGCTGCTGAGGTCATGCGTTCACTCCTCTCTCAGCTCTTGCAGGGACTCGGTGATCTTGGGGTTGATCCAGGAGACACTCTTGATGTTCTGGATAAAGAGAAAAGAGAAAAGCGTACAATACTCGGTAAACCCAAGCGTCTCGCCGCCCTAGTGTCACGTGTCGCGAAACAATATCCACACCCACCCCTTGTTGTCGTGGATGCACTGGACGAGTGCAAACTTGAAGACATCGAGAACCTTTTAGGCTCTCTGTTGGATTTGAATGATGGTGGGGTGCGGCTCCTCGTGATCAGCAGACCCCTTCAGGTGATCAAATCTAGGTTTTCTGGGCTACCGTGGCTTTCCTTGGAACAGATGTCGGGAGAGGTGTATGCGGACATCAGACTGCATGTTAAGAGGGAGGTTGATTCCCATAGCAGGCTTAGGGATGCAGGGGCTATACTGAAGGAAGAGATTATTCGGACGTTGTGCCGCAAAGCTGATGGAATGTGCGGACTCAAATGATCTTTCGCATCATGTGGCTGATTTTTTGTGTTGTCCAGGTTCCGTTGGATTGAATGCCAACTGAACACTTTGAAGAGATGTTTCACCACCTCGGAAATCCGGGAGGTGCTCGACAGCCTACCAGTCGGATTGGAAGCAACGTATCAACGGATTCTTCTCGCGGTCAGTAAAGAAGAACGGGGAGGTGTAATCGCAAAACGTGCTCTTATGTGGATTGTCACCGCCTTTGAACCATTAAGACTGTGTCAAATCCTCGAGGCTCTCTCCATTGACCTCGATCGGCGGACTCTGAGCTCCGATTCTGCGCCTATGCATGGAGGCGCACTACTAGATTCATTAAGCAGTCTGGTGATACACTCTGAAGGAGATGTTGTTAGGTTGTCTCATTTCAGTGTGAAGGTACTAGTATGCGACTCCATCAGTTCCGCCTTGCTAAACAAGCCTGGATAGGAATACCTTGTAGGAAACGCCATTGAAGAAAATCCCACGTACCATATCGACTTGCGAGATGCTCATGCGCAGGTAGCGCAACAATGCATGAGTTACATTGCAGCCTGCCTCACATTGAGACTGAAAGACTCTAATGGTAAGGAGTCGTCTGTTAGGATTCTCGATATCAGATACATTAAGCGTCTTCAGATCACCCACTCCTTGAATATGTTTTGGAATTTGGTCTGTATCATCTCTCCTACGTCGATCCTACGGATCGTATTTTAGATTCTATTGTGGCACTTCACCGAGACATACAACAGCACCCTTTGGAGTGGGAGCAACTGCGAGAATGGCGAAAAGGTGTCCCAGGTGTGGAATTGCCAAGTCTTCAGCATGATATTTTGCTCTATATCTTGATCTGCTATGCTGCCGAACCGCTCCTGCAACTATTCCTTTGTCGTTCACCTCTTGCAGAAAAGGAAGGGATCAATCCACTCATTTACACCGTCCCTGGGAAGATTCAACATGCTCGTACATTGCTGGCGCATGGTGCTAAACTCGGTGTCTCTGGAAAGTTCGTTCAATTTTATAGCTTCCCTTCTGGTCTGCCTATTGAGGCTGCAGCCACAGCCTGTGACTCAAAATTGGTTGATTTGTTCCTAGAAGAAGGGAGTCCTGTGCCAGATAGACTTGTCTCCGGCCAGTATCTTGAAAAGTCATTCTTCAATTCCAATGCCCATGTCTTCTCGAGGTTGCTACAAACTGATGAATTCATGGAGTGGGCAATAGATGTTGTGGACGAGAAGCTGTTTATATCCACACTGCAGGGTTTGGCAATCCGCCAGCTTCACCGGAACTCAGCAGATGGTGATATGGTTGTGATTGCTAGGAGATTCAAGCAGCTTGGTTGTGATCTTGCTGGCCATACTTCATTTGTCGAGGTACTCCTTCGAAACGCTGCAAGCACAGGGGATATATCCAGCATCCAGTATTTGCTTTTAGATTCCAAAATGCAACTTCCTCCCGACATCTTGCTGCATGCAGAATCTTTGGGCTCAGGCTGCCGGTCTAATGTAGACACGATTCGTTTCCTCATTCAAAATGGCGCCAACATCCACGCTGTCTCGGTAGATGAATCTACTGCACTCCACTATACAGTGCGAGGCACGAATGACACGAAGAGCTGCCTAGAGAAAGCCAAGGTCCTATGTGAAGCGGGCTGTAGTCCATCCGTGTACAATTTACGGGGTGAAACGCCCATACACATTGCAGTCAACAAGGGAGATCTATCTGTTGTCAGGCATTTTCTTTCTGTTAGCGCATTCCTACCGCCAGACATATTGTTTGCAATCGCACCCTACAGCCTATCATCCTCCATGATTCGTTTTCTTCTTAGGAAAGGGGCCGATGCTAAATTCGTGGCTGCTAATGGGGACAGTGCGCTTCACTTAGTCCTCAACCGCGGTCTGACAGATGACTCCGAGTCTGTCGCCGACTGTTTAGAGTCTGTTAGGATGCTTGTTGCAGCTGGGTGTGATCCGCGCATCACAAATTCATTTGGCCAAACGTCTCCCGACATTCCAGCCGCCAACGGACACATTTCGGTTGTCAAATACCTTCATTCGCTAAACATGCCACTTGCCCCGGGTATCGCAAATTCACTTGGCCAAACGTCTCTCGATATTGCAGTAGCCCATGGACAGATTTCGGTCGTCAAATACTTTCTTTCGCTAAACATACCACTTTCCCCGGACATCTTCCTCTCAGAATTCAACTTCTATCACAACCCGGCCAAATTTGCTGCTATGGTTAGACTCCTCCTTAAACACGGCGCAGACCCTAATGTGAATACGCCCGATGGAGACAGTGCGTTGCACCTTGCAATTACCAGCGTCAGTTGGATCGAAGAAGATCCATTCCGAGTAGTTAAGACTCTCGTGGAAGCTGGATGTGATCCCTCTGCATGCAACACCAACGGACGAACAGTACTTCATATTATCGCCGCCAAAGGATTCATGAGAAGCATGGAATACCTACTATCGCTGGGCGCACTGGTCCCACCTGACATATTGCTCTCTTTGTCTTTCAATGACCCTGCCGTCACGACACAAATAATCCAGTTGCTGATCGACAAAGGGGCAGATGTACGTGCCGTTACCGCAGTTGGGGAAACTCCCCTCCACCGTGCTCTCTTTCCATTTCCCAGGACACAAACAATTCAATTGATGATAGACAAAGGGGCGGATGTACGTGCCGTTACCACAGATGGGACTACTCCCCTCCACTGTGCTGTTTCTTCATGTTACGAATCCTCTGCTATGGAGCTCGCAGAGCTCTTGATTGCTGCTGGGAGCGACCCTCATGCGTACAGCGTGACCCATCAAACACCCATGCATGCGGCGGCGAAACGAGGGCACATATCTGTTATCAACTATTTGCTCTCTCTCAGTGTACCACTGCCTCTGGATAATATTCTCCTCACGGCTGCCTCATATGAATATGTGGCCACTTCTGTGGTTCACTTTCTCATTAACAAAGGGGCAGATACAACTGCTATCACAGCGGAAGGCAAGACAGCACTGCATCTGGTCCTGCAAGGAAGCAGATCTAAAAGCGATCTCTTGGAAACCGTCAAGATTCTGATTGAAGCTGGATGTGACGTCAATGCCTGCAATTCAGCAGGAGCGACACCTCTTTTTGTTGCGGCGTTATTTGGACACCTTGATATCACCAAGTATCTGTTGTCCCGAGGCGCATCACTTCATCCTCATGCGTTGCTCGCTGCGGCGCGACACGGAGACATCGATATCATGGAGTATCTGTTGTCACAAGGCACATCAGTTCCTCCTAGTGCCTTTCTTGTAGCTGCCTCGTGTTTGAGATCTTCAAACAAAGTGCTAGCAGTTCGGTTTGTTTCCACCTTGGATGGTGCAGATGTCTGCGAAGTGGATTTAAATGGAGACACCCCCTTGCATCACGCCGTCGAACTTGGGGATTCGGAGGACGTTTGCTTGGAGACTGCCAAACTCCTCGTTCATTTGGGATGCCACCTGTCACTCTGCAATTCAGCTGGAGAGACACCTCTCCACATTGCTGCAAGACGACACTACATTTCCGTGTTAAAATATTTGCTCTCACAAGGTGTACCACTTCCATCTGATGTGCTGCTTTCTGCTGCATCCTTGCCCAATGTCGAAGATGATGGCCGCTTTCCCGTGAATGCTGCGATGATGATACGTCTCCTGATCCGCGAAGGCGCCAATCCATGCGTTCTTAATGACGAAGGGGATACACCGCTCCATGTCATTTTGCGACAGAATTTCTATAAGGACGCGAGCTTGGAATGGAAGATCATCCAGATGGTGCTCGACGCTGGTGCCAATCCTTATGCACGCAACGTGGCCGGACAGACACCCGTTGACCTCGCTGAGAAGCGGGGACCCTTCTTCGCCGAGAACTTCATGCGCCTGGTCAAGCAGGCAAAGGTGCCAATCGTACCACGACACAATTAGCTATGTACGTATACATTGGCAGTTCTGAATCGACTGCGCACTGACACATCGACTTTGCTTCAGCTTCAAGTTTGATTACTTCGCGTGTAGGACTAGATCGATGGGTATTTCGTACCAAGAATGATTCTCCCAGTATCCCTCCCCTCCGTACATATTAGAATGCACTATTGTCTCTCGATACATATTGTCCTGTGCATCATAGGGCCTGACTGGAATATTGTCACGGTCATTGCCAAGGTGACAAGTCTGAATTCGGACTACATGAATGAGGTTACGACCTTTACAGATGACCTGCGATCGGCGGAAATAAATATTCAACGGGGAAGCCTTCAGTGCACGGCGTTCACCGTGACTGCGAGTGCCCGCCTCTCCATTGAAATCCAAGAAGCGAGTAGTCTGCAATACCGTCAGTGACCTGTATTCCATCGTGTACCCGGCTGTCGTGACTCGTGCGTATATATATACATAGGAGCGAAAAGTTCAAATGTCGACTATGCTCTCAAGTTGCTGGATTCGAATATGAATATCGACAAACCGCGTAACTATGGCCCAGTGATACACACCTGCCCTGAATTCAGAGGGCGAACGGAACGGGGAAAAGGAAAGACAGAGCGGAAGAAGCGAGCTGAGCGCGACTGCCTGGTGGTCGTCGTAAAGTCAGCTCATCACATAGAAGAGATGTCGTGGCTTTAGAGGGATAGAGTAAACATACAACAACCCTGGATACTGCAGATGTGTTTTCCCGGTCTGTGAAATAGGGAAGGGGGACGCGGCCTTAGCACGCTAGTTGCTGCTTCGTCGGCATGATGCACTGGCAACTGCCACAAATTCGGCACGGCGACTGTCCATCTGCCCGCTGTTTCCGGTATAGCAGATTGTACGCGGTTTGCGGTCATAACTATCGCGCGCGAGATGCATGTAGGTGAAGAATTTACCTTCCGTCTCTGCTCCGTTGTCCCGGCCATCAAAACACCTTTCGTCTGCATCATGATATCTGTAGCCCATGTAGCACAACGCTAGACCGTGTCGACTCAGCGACGTCGTGGATCGTCGAGAAGAGAACTATCAGGGGCAGCTGATAAAGTGCAGTTGCACGGCAAGAATTTTGTAATGCCAGTCAGTACTACAATAAAACAGTAGCGATAATGCCCAAGATCCAATAGAATAACAAATCCCGACCCAATCGTTAACATATGCCGGTGCCTCGGGCAGTCGTGCACAGATCGAGTGCCAATCTTAATAGAGTCCAAGTAATCACCACCCAAACGTTCTGCACTTCATGGTCAGCAAAGCAACCTAGAAAAGAAAAATTCCAAGTAGAAACGTACTCCTCATATATCTCAATCCCTCCCACCGCCCACCTTCGTCCCGCATCCACTGCAGACACAGCCTTCGCAGCTTCGTCCCCAATTCTGACTGGCCCACACACGCCTAAAACGACGCCCGTGATGTTCAGATATGCTTTCACCCCGGAACCGTACGATACCGCTCGCGCGATCACCGAGTCCAGCACTTTCGCGATTCTCGGTCGTCCTGCGGTCAGTGTCAATCCGGGTGGCAAAAAGTCCTTTTCAGGAGGGACGTCTGCTGCTCGGGTGTAGTGCACGGAAATCCGAACTGGCGTGCGCGTGCTTTGATGGATGAGGGAGGAAAGGAGCGGAAGAAGTGGGTTGAGCGCAGCTGCATCATATCCGTCGCAGAATCAGCTATTTTTCCAGGAGTCATAGTTTTATAGGGATAGAATGAACGTACAAGGATCCTGGATGCACCAAATAAGCTCTATAAGTTTGACTCTGCTCGAATCGTCACAGTCCCTCTATTACTCTCTCAGGATACAGTCATATGACGCAAGTACGGAACTCACCTGAATGAGGTCTTGGATTGTAGAAAGCGCAAACGTGATGCCGCTGCCTCCAACGACAAACATGGCAGCTGAAAAACTCGCAAACACTGTGTGACCCGGTCCACCTGTTGATTCCCCAAATGAGTCGCTTGGGCTCAACAGACAAACGCGAAAATACCACACCGTATGGTCCATCCAGCATCACAATAACAGATCGACTTTCGCTCCCATCTTCGCTCCCATACCCAGCAACTTTTGCCAACTCATACAACCGCCTTGTCCATCCTCCTGCGTTCTTACACAACAACACGAGACCTTCTGGTGTCTTGGCAACACTCGCTATGGTGAACGGATGCACCTCCGCCCAGCCCACCAATCCCATCCCAGAGGAAAGAACACGTATCCGGATGTGTTGGCCGGCGCGCCAGCCTGCGTTCAACGCAGGAATATTAATCCGCGTGGCAGAAAGATCGGGAATAGGTCGAATGCGGGCACTGCAAATGCGTGTTTTAAGGAGACGTATGATGTGATCAAGACCGTATGCGGCGGCGGAGGCGAAAATGTAATGCAGCGTGACTCTTGCGTGTGGATATACCTACCCCAGAACCACAAGTCATCCTTTAATCCGGGACGCCTTTCCAAGACCAACAAAACTTACCATAGGAAAGAATACAACAAATCCGATGACGTGTGAGGCAAAGAAGATATTGTAGGCTCTGCGCCTCCAAAAGGAAGTCGAAAAGAAACATAGAACATCCAAAGCGACGAGGGCAACAAACGCCATCCTGTTAGCGGGGATTTGCATATTCGCTACGAACTTGTGCTCGAATGTCCAGGTATAAACTATTGAACATCAGTACCTTGCTTTCCATACGACGACATAAATGGGACTTACTATATCCGAGAGCATGGAGATTTGAAAGAAAGACGAGCACCAGTCCTGCATAGCGATGTATATAGTTGAGCTGTTCAAATCCCAGAAACAACGATCAGCAACAAGGGACTAACACTACCCAAAGAGAAACATTTCACAGACTTGTGACTCACTTTCTCATACCCCATCCCGACTAACATCCCTACAACATTATTCTTCGTCCCAAGTAAATAAACTATCGGGAACTGCGACATCGCAACTATCCCCATCCTGTCCAAGAATGTAGCATACACAAGCACGGCTGTATACAGCGCCAGAACGAGCGCCTGGCCCACGCTGAACCCGTCACTGAGCCGGTGGCGTAAAATGGCACCTACGTCCGGAACCCTAGCTGACCATGAACGGAAATGAGGGGGAAGGTTCGAGACAGAGCCCAAAGTGCGCGTGGAGGCGTGCCGCAGAAGATTGGTGTGGGAAAAGTATGTGTGTGATTCCTCAGACATCATGCCGTCTCGCAAATGTTCGTGGCCTGATGAAGAGCCATAGCCCGCCATATGGGGCGACGAGTGCTTTTCATTCGATGGCGCTGGATCCTGCGTGGTGACTGGGTATGAGATTTTCATTGGCCGACCACGAACACGGGTGGACCCAAGGCGGGTTGAGTGGAGGATATGCCCATGTGTCCATTCTGTTGCTGAGGATAAACGTGCGAGCGCACGTGGAAGCGTCGAGAGTGCGAAAGCAACGGCGAGGGCGGCGATGAGGATGTCGATGTGGAAGACCAGGCTGAGATCGTTGACGGCCATTCTGATCTCTAGACTATAAGATGTCTGGGAAAGAAATGAAGATGCCCAGAGAGATCTGATACCGGTGCTACAGTGATTTGATTTGAGTGCAAGCGACACTTTGAAACGAACGTGAAATCGCAAGTAGAGGCAGAAAGCAGACGCAACAGTCGGACGGATCCGGTCCGTCCGCTAATAGGAAGAGAGAGTTGGGAAAAAGAGAGCACGAGCACTTGAGGTTTCCAAGGCCCAGCCGATGGCTCGCTGCACGAACACTCGAGTTATAAATTGAAAGAGAGACTGAATCGTACGCACGTCAATCCAAGCTACCAGACAACAATCCAGAAGCTGCGCAGGGTCCACAAATGGCTGGAAGAACACAATTATATATGCAGGATGCGGAGATGAATGGGATGAAGACGGCGGTAATGCGAAGTCGGCGACGACTTCGAGCCTCGTTTTCAGCCTCGTGCCGCACCTTTTTGAAAATTTGGTCGTACATTGCCAATCAGTCAGTTGAATGCCACGTAGCTCATATCCAGTGGTATGTATCTGTGGTGAGCATGCAACGCGCTGGCACATCAGTGACCTCGAATCGATGTCCAGTCTTCCGACCATTGCTGAGGTGCTTTTGTCAGTCAACGCTCGAGCAAAACAGGTGGCTGTGCGTCATCTGTGGTGAACTTCTGCTTAAGTAATGCGAATTCGACTTTGTTCGCTTCGGCCGGTTTTCTTTCAGGTTGCCGGATTTCCCACCGCGACTCTCATCGACTATACTACCCAGTAACGACCTGAAAGCGTTGTGATATCCATCTGCATTCGCAGAAAGAGGTGGCTAATATTAGGGATCCTGAAATCCATACCTCTGACAGCCATTCGAGACATTGTCTACTAATCCCAGTTTCTAAGATTTGATCTGTCGTACGTACCAAAGCTTCTCTCATGCCGTGGTTTTCCATCTGACCCGTCTCGCTAGCGGACAACGACAACAATGGATTCGGCCGAAGAAACGCTCATCGCAATCGCGTCGGCCTCGCAGCGAGTCATCGACGCCCTGGTCTTGCGCGCACGCGATAGGAACGACAGGAATCTTGATCTATCACACAAGCAATTGGCAGGAGCCCTGCAAAGGATCGTCGCTGCGTCCCAGACCTTGCTCAGAGAAACACTTGAGCATCCTCCTTCGACAGACCCTCCTGTCGATGATCGCCTGGAGATATGGCTATCCAGCAGTGAGCCCAAGACATGCTTAGATACGTTGCAAGGAATGGAAGCATTGATCAAGTCAAATTCGAGTGTCGTCTCGTCGACGTTGCGCAATATTTTTTTACTCAGCACCCGTCAAAGATAAACTCAAGTAGGCTATTCGTATTTTTGAGAAAAACAAAGTTTACTTCTATTTCTTGCTGAACACGAACGTCTGGTGAGAGTTTTGGAATGCTTTAGGGACTCAACTGGACTCACTGGTCCTGATGCGTATCCACAGGGACCGCGAAACTGCTGCAATGGGTCAGCCAAAAGGGCATTCGATTAACACTCAAAGTATCAGACAAGACCTCGTCGATCGGAACACAAATTCCGTCAAACGTTCTTGGAAAAATAAAATCTGGTCGGAAATGGATCGTACGTTCGCCACTATACCCTAAGTGCATACTGCGTGCTTGACAAGGTCATCGTGAGCAGACACATGGTTGAAGGAGATATCGGAATGGCTTGACGCTTGGGACTGTAAAGAAAAGCACGAGGACACGCTCGAATTGCGACAACCGGATACATGTACGTGGCTACCCGACACCGATGAATATCGAACATGGAGGAATGCCAACGATGCATTTTTGTGGTTGCATGGCAAACGTACGAATCTCATCATTCCATACTTTTCTTTGGGCTGACAGTTTGCATGGCGTTAGCTGGGTCTGGGAAATCAGTCTTAGCGTATGTGTTCATCATATTTATTTGATACCGGTATTCATTCTGGGGACAGCGCCTCTGTGATCGACCATATCCAAAATACGATGAACGATGGCGAACTGCTCGTGTTTTTCTATTGCGATTTCCGGACTGAACGTTCCACTGTCGCTGCTGAGGTCATGCGTTCACTCCTCTCTCAGTTGTTGCAGGGACTTGGTGATCTTGGGGTTGATCCAGGAGACACTCTTGATGTTCTGGATAAAGAGAAAAGAGAAAAGCGTACAATACTCGGTAAACCCAAGCGACTCACTGCCCTAGTGTCACGTGTCGCGAAACAATATCCACACCCACCCCTTGTTGTCGTGGATGCACTGGACGAGTGCAAACTTGAAGACACCGAGAACCTTTTAGGCTCTCTGTTAGATTTGAATGATGGTGGGGTGCGGCTCCTCGTGATCAGCAGACCCCTTCAGGTGATTAAATCTAGGTTTTCTGGTCTACCGTGGCTTTCCTTGGAACAGATGTCGAGAGAGGTGTATGCGGACATCAGACTGCATGTTAGGAGGGAGGTTGATTCCCATAGCAGGCTTAGGGATGCAGGGGCCATACTGAAGGAAGAGATTATTTGGACGTTGTGCCGCAAAGCTGATGGAATGTGGGCGCTCAAATGATCTTCACTTCATTTAGCTGATTCTTTGTGTTGTCCAGGTTCCGTTGGATTGAATGCCAACTGAAGACTCTCAAGAGATGTTTCACCACCTCGGAAATCCGGGAGGTGCTCGACAGCCTACCAGTCGGATTGGAAGCAACGTATCAACGGATTCTTCTCGCGGTCAGTAAAGAAGAACGGGGAGGTGTAATCGCAAAACGCGCTCTTATGTGGATTGTCGCCGCCATTGAACCATTAAGACTATGTCAAATTCTCGAGGCTCTCTCGATTGACTTCAATCGGCGGATTCTGAACTCGGATTATGCGCCTATCCACGGAGGCGCACTACTAGATTCACTGAGCAGCCTGGTGATACACTCTGAAGAAGGAGATGTTGTTAGGTTGTCTCATTTCAGTGTGAAGGTACTAGTATGCGACTCCATCAGTTCCGCCTTGCTAAACAAGCCTGGATAGGAATACCTTGTAGGAAACGTCATTGAAGAAAATCCCACGTACCATATCGACTTGCGAGATGCTCATGCACAGGTAGCGCAACAATGCATGAGTTACATCGCAACCTGCCTCACATTGAGACTGAAAGACTCTAATGGTAAGGAGTCGTCTGCTATGATTTTCAATATCAGATACATTAAGCGTCTTCAGATCACCCACTCCTTGACTACGCGTTGAATAGTGGTTTCTACCATCTTTCCTACGTTGAGCCTACGGATCGTATCTTATATTCTATCGTGGCACTTGACAGGGACATTCAACAGCACCCTTTGGAGTGGGAGCAACTGCGAGAATGGCGAAAAGGTGTCCGAGTCATGAAATTGCCAAGTATTCGGCATGATATTGTGCTCTATATCTTGATCCTTTATGCTCCCGCTCCGCTCCTACAACTATTCCTTTGTCGTTCACCTCTTGCAGAAAAGGAAGGGATCAATCCACTCACTTACACCGTCCCTGGGAGGATTCAACATGCTCGTACATTGCTGGCGCATGGTGCTAAACTCGGTGTCTCTTGGGAGTTCATTCAACTTTTGCGCTTCTCCTCTGGCTTGCCTATCGAGGCTGCAGCCATAGCCGGTGACTCGGAATTAGTTGATTTGTTCCTAGAAGAAGGGAGTCCTGTGCCACATAGACTTGTCTCCGGCCAGTATCTTGAAAAGTCGGTGTTGTTGGGTTCCATTGGCAACGCCCATATCTTCTGGAGGCTGCTACAAACTGATGAATTCATGGAGTGGGCAATAGATGTTCTGGACGAGAAGCTTTTTATACCCACACTACAGAGTTTGGCAATACGTCAGCTCAACCGGCAAGACTCAAGAGAGGGTGATACGGTTGTGATTGTTCGGAGATTCAAGCAGCTTGGTTTTGATCTTGCTGGCCATACGTCATTTGTCGAGGCACTCCTTCAAAATGCTGCAAACACAGGGGATATCTCCAGCATCCAACATTTGCTCTTGGATTTCAAAATGCGACTTCCTGCCGACATCTTGCTGCATGCAGAATCATCTTGGGGCTGCCGGTCTAATGCAGACACGATTCGATTCCTCATTCGAAATGGCGCCAACGTCCATGCTGTCTCCCCAGATGAATCTACTCCACTCCACTATACAGTGCAACGCAAGTACGACATGAAGAGCTGCCTAGAGAAAGCCAAGGTCCTATGCGAAGTGGGCTGTAGTCCATCCGAGTGCAATTTACTGGGTGACACGCCCATGCACATTGCAGTCAACAAGGGAGATCTATCTGTTGTCAGGCATTTGCTTTCTGTTAGCGCATTCCTACCGCCAGACATATTGTTTTCAATCACACCCTCCAGCCTATCATCCTCCATGATTCGTTCATCCTCCATGATTCGTTCATCCTCCATGATTCGTTTTCTTCTTGGGAAAGGGGCCGATGCTAAATTTGTGGCTGCTAATGGAGACAGTGCACTTCACTTAGCCCTCGACCGCGGTCTGACAGATGACTCCGAGTCTGTCGCCGACTGTTTAGAGTCTGTTAGGATGCTTGTTGCAGCTGGGTCTGATATGTGGATCACAAATTCATCTGGCCAAACGTCTCTCGACATTGCAGCAGCCAAGGGACACATTTCGGTTGTCAAATACTTCCTTTCGCTAAACATGCCACTTGCCCCCGGCATAGCGAATTCACTTGGCCAAACGTCTCTCGACATTGCAGTAGCCCATGGACAAATTTCGGTCGTCAAATACTTTCTTTCGCTAAACATACCACTTTCCCCGGACATCTTCCTCTCAGAATTCAAATGCTATCACGACCTGGCCAAATTTGCTGTTATGGTTAGACTCCTCCTTAAACACGGCGTAGACCCCAATGTGAACACGCCCGATGGAGACAGTGCGTTGCACCTTGCAATTACCAGCGTCAGTTGGATCGAAGAAGAACATCCATTTCGAGTAGTTAAGACTCTCGTGGAAGCTGGATGTGATCCCTCTGCATGCAACACCAACGGACGAACAGTACTTCATATTATCGCCGCCAAAGGATTCATGAAAATCATGGAATACCTACTCTCGCTGGGCGCACTGGTCCCACCTGACATATTGCTCTCTCTGTCTTACAATCACCCCGCCGTCACCACACAAGTAATCCAGTCACTGATCGACAAAGGGGCAGATGTACGTGCCGTTACCGCAGTTGGGGAAACTCCCCTCCGCCGTGCTCTCTTTCCATTTCCCAAGACACAAACAATTCAATTACTGATAGACAAAGGGGCGGATGTACGTGCCGTTACCACAGATGGGACTACTTCCCTCCACTGTGCTGTCTCTTCATGTTACGAATCCTCTGCTATGGAGCTCGCAGAGCTCTTGATTGCTGCTGGGAGCGACCCTCATGCGTACAGCGTGACCCATAAAACACCCATGCATGCGGCGGCGAAACGAGGGTACATATCTGTTATCAACTATTTGCTCTCTCTCAGTGTACCACTGCCTCTGGATATTCTCCTCACGGCTACCTCAGATGAATATGTGACCACTACCGTTGTTCGCTTTCTCATCGACAAAGGGGCAGATACAACTGCTATCACAGCCGAAGGCGATACAGCACTACATCTGGTCCTGTCACTGGCGGAAGGCCAGTCTAAAAGCAATCTCTTGGAAACCGTCCAAATTCTGATTGAAGCTGGATGTGACATAAATGCCTGCAATTCAGCTGGAGCTACACCTCTTTTTGTTGCGGCGTTATTTGGGCACCTTGATATCACCAAGCATCTCTTGTCTCGAGGTGCATCACTTCATGATCCTGATGTGTTCTTCGCTGCGGCGGTATACGGAGACATCGATATCATGGAGTATCTCTTGTCACAAGGCACATCAGTTCCTCCTGGTGCCTTTCTTGCAGCTGCCTCATGTTTGAGATCCGATGCCAAAAAAGTGCAAGCAGTTCGGTTTGTTTCCACCTTGGATGGTGCAGATGTCCGCGAAGTGGATTTCAATGGATACACTCCCTTGCATCACGCCGTCGAACTTGGGGAGGAGGATGCTTGCTTGGAGACTGCCAAACTCCTCGTTCACTTGGAATGCCACTTGTCACTCTGCAATTCAGCTGGAGAGACACCTCTCCACATTGCTGCAAGACGACACCACACTTCCGTGTTAAAATATTTGCTCTCACAAGGTGTACCACTTCCATCTGATGTGCTGCTTTCTGCTGCGTCCTTGCCCAATGTCGAAGATGGTGGCCGCTTGCCCGTGGCTGCTGCGATGATGATCCGTCTCCTGATCCGCGAAGGCGCCAATCCATGCGTTGTTAATGACGAAGGGGATACACCGCTCCATGTCATTTTGCGACAGAATTTCCATAAGGACGCCAGTTTGGAATGGAAGATCATCCAGATGGTGCTCGACGCTGGTGCCAATCCTTATGCACGCAACGTGGCCGGACAGACACCCGTTGACCTCGCTGAGAAGCGGGGACCCTTCAACTTCGCAAAGAACTTCGTGCGCCTGGTCAAGCAGGCAAAGGTGCTAATCGTACCACGACACAATTAGCTATGTGCGTATACATTGACAGTTCTAAATCGACTACAGCTGACATGTGGACATTGCCTCAGCTTCAAGTTTGATTACTTCGCGTGTATGACTAGATCAATCGATATTTCAAACCAAGAATGTTTCTCCCAGTATCCCTCCCTCCGTACATACTAGAATGCACTATTGTCTCTCGATACATATTGTCCTGTACATGTGCCTGACTGGAATATTGTCACGGTCATTGCCAAGGTGACAAGTCTGAATTCGGACTACATGAACGAGGTTACGACGTTTACAAATGAACTGCGATCGGCGGAAATACACAACTGGGAAACCTTCAGTACACGGCGTTCACCGTTGCTGCGAGTGCCCGCTCATTCATTGAAACCCAAGAAGTGACTAGTTTGCAACACCGTCAGTGACGGCGTGTATTCCATCGTGTACTACCCGGCTGTCGTGCGTATATCATATACATACGAGCGAAATCAAAGCAAGTTCAAATGTCGACTATCCTCTCAAGTTGCTGGATTCGAATCCGAATATCGAAAAATCGCGTAACCATGGCCCAGTGACACACACCCTGCCCTGAATTCAGAGGGCGAACGGAACGGGGGAAGGAAAGACAGAGCGGAAGAAGCGAGCTGACCGCGACTGCGTGGTGTTCGTCGTATTACAAGTCAGCTCATCACACAGAAGAGATGTCGTGGCTTTAAGAGGGATAGAGTGAACACACAACAACCCTGGATACTGCAGATGTGTTTTCCCAGTCCGGCCAATAAGGGGGCGCAGCTTGGGCGCGGCCTTGGCACACTGGTTGCTGCTCGTCGGCATGACGGACTGGCGACTGCCACTGATTTGGCACGGCGACTGCCCCAGAGTCTGCCCGCTGTTTCCGGCATAGCAGATTGTACGGTTTGCGGTCATGACTATCGCGCGCGAGATGCATGGAGGTAACAATTTACCTTCCGTCTTTGCCCCGTTGTCCCGGCCATCAAAACACTCCTCGTCTTCATCATGACATCTGTAGCCCATGCAGCACGGTACTAGACCGTGTCGACTCACTCTAGGCAGTGACGTCGTGGATCGTCGGCGAAAAGAACTATCACGAGCAGCTGATAAAGTGCAGTTGCACGACAAGAAGTTTGCAATCCCAGTTAGTGCTACAATAAAACAGTAGCAACAATGCCCAAGATCCAATAGAATAATAAATCCCGACCCGATCGTTAACATATGCGGGTGCCTCGGGCACTCGTGCACAGATCGAGTGATAATCTTAATAGAGTCCAAATAATCACCATCCAAACGTTCTGCACTTCATAGTCAGCCAAGCAAACTAAAAAAAAAACGAAATCCCAAGAAAAAACGCACTCCTCATGGATCTCAATCCCTCCCACTGCCCACCTTCGTCCCGCATCCACTGCAGACACAGCCTTCGCAGCCTCATCCCCAATCCCAACTGGCCCACACACCCCGACCACGACACCCGTGATGTTCATATATGCTTTCACCCCGGAACCGTACGATACCGCTCGCGCGATCACCGAGTCCAGCACTTTCGCGATTCTCGGTCGTCCTGCGGTCAGTGTCAATCCGGGTGGCAGAAAGTCCTTCTCAGGAGGGACGTCTGCCGCTCGGGTGTAGTGCACGGAAATCCGAACCGGCGTGCGCGTGCCTTGATGGATGAGCGAGGAAAGGAGCGGAAGAAGTGGGTTGAGCGCAGCTGCATCATATCCGTCGCAAAATCAGCTCTTTTTCCAGGAGCCATAGTTTTATAGGGATAAAATGAACGTACAAGGATCCTGGATGCACCAAATAAGTTCTATAAGTTTGACTCTGCTCGAATCGTCACAGTCCCTCTATTACTTTCTCAGGATACAGTCATGTGACGCAAATACAGAACTCACCTGAATGAGGTCTTGGATTGTAGAAAGCGCAAACGTGATGCCGCTGCCCCCAACGACAAACATGGCAGCTGAAAAACTCGCAAACACCGAATGACCTGGACCACCTGTTGATTCCCCAAATGAGTCGCTTGGGCTCAACAGACAAATGTGAAAATGGCACACCGTATGGTCCATCCAGCATCACAATAACAGATCGACTTTCGCTCCCATCTTCGCTTCCATACCCAGCAACTTTTGCCAACTCATACAACCGCCTTGTCCATCCTCCTGCGTTCTTACACAACAACACGAGACCTTCTGGTGTCTTGGCAACACTCGCTATGGTGAACGGATGCACCTCTGCCCAGCCCACCAATCCCATCCCAGAGGAAAGAACACGTATCCGGATGTGTTGGCCGGCGCGCCAGCCTGCGTTCAACGCAGGAATATCAATCCGCGTGCTAGAAAGATCGGGAATAGGTCGAATGCGGGCACTGTAAATGCGTGTTTTAAGGAGGCGTATGATGTGATCGAGACCGTATGCGGCGGCAGCAGCGAAAATGTAATGCAGCGTAACTCTTTCGTGTGCATACACCTACCCGAGAACCACAAGTCATCTCTCGATCTGGACGCCTTGTGAAAACCAACAAAGCTTACCATAGGAAGGAATACAACAAAGCCAATGACGTGCGAGGCAAAGAAGGTATTGTAGGCTCTGCGCCTCCAAAAGGAAGTCGAAAAGAAACACAGAACATCCAAAGCAACGAGGGCAACGAAAGCCATCCTGTTAGCGGGGATTTGCATATTCGCTACGAACTTGTGCTCGAATGTCCAGGTATAAACTGTTGAACATCAGTACTTTACTTTCCATACGACGACATAAATGGGACTTACTATATCC